>MU003857.1:0-88589 GCA_010093785.1 Polychaeton citri CBS 116435
CTGCAGTTCGAAGCCACTGAGCACGCCACGAGCCCTGCCCGAATCGGATCCGACTTTAGACCTTCGTAATTCACTCACACAATACAAAGTACACTTTTGTTCGGCACACCATGGCGAAGACTGTACCGTCCGGGCCGGACATTCTGCAGACATGCATGAGTCTGAACATGCGTATACGCAACCGGGAGGTGTAAACGGTCCTAGTTCCGCGTCGCACGAATACAGGTCTGCTCTCCTGCTCTGAAACTGGAGTTGCAAATCATCCTGCGACTTTGCTCAATTAATGCGAGATACTTAGAGACTCTCCTCGAGCTTTTTGAGGTCTGTAAATACGCCATCCCACTTCGCCCATTCTTTCGCGCCGTCCTCAAACCCACCCGCAAGTGGCAATCTGGCACCTTCGGTGCTGCCTATGCTCCAGACTCTTGCCAAGGATTCCTTGATCCCGACGACACCCCAACGAGCGATGACTTTCTCGCCCTCGCATATTCTGAACTGTAGCTCGCGCATCTCTTCGAAGTCTTTCTTACTAGTGCCCTTGGCAGAGTTGTCATGGTACAACTTGTAAAGCCGAGTGACGATCTTTGGGAAGATGCCAGCAAGTCCCTGAAGATCACGTCAATGTCTGAGACCTCGATAAAGCACATTGTCACTGTTACTTACATCTATAGCGCCGTCTGCACCAACTGTCAGAGACGGGAGCAAATTCTGGCCGAGACCGGTGAAAACGACAAAGTTATCATGGCTGATCCTAGGTGAACACGTAATCAAAGTCATGTCGTCCATGATGCCATGTGACAGCTTGCATCCAACAATGTTTGGGTGAGCAGCGAGCTTTTCGAAAGTCGACGGCGCTACGAAGACACCGTTGGTCACGCCAGGATAGTGGTAGCTGTCTTGGTTAGCCGAGAGCTTCAAGATCGTATCACCACAGTACCATTACTTACATCAGAATAGGAATGGCAGCCTTGTCTGCCACAGCCTCGAACCACTTCTGGATACCCAACTGGGTTGTGGCTGTAGCAAAATAACCTGGTGTCAAGACCATCGACCACTTGGCACCCGCCTCTGCATCCCCCTTGATCATTTCTATCGTGTCATCAATGTTTTGTGTCGCAGTGCCGGCGATGATCTCTCGATCCTGGAACCCTGCATCGTCAAGCGCTTTCCGTTGGCTCTTGATCAGCTCCTTGCGCTCTGCATTCCTGACGTGGACTGCCTCTCCACTTGAGCCAAGGATGACCAGTCCCTTAACACCACCTTTCGCCAGGAAGACCGAGTGCTCTGACTGTGTCTGCAGGTCGAGTGGTGGTGAAGCTGCGTCGTATGCTGCTGTGCCTTCCTTTGCGAAGAACGTGGGAACTGGAACATAGATGCCTGCTGGTGGTGGGGAGGTTTGGGCGCCTCTGGTACCATTGGTTCCTGCCATTGCGATGCTTTTTCGTGTTGGTCCTTCCGTCTGATCCGTATAACGTAGCTTGAATTTGGCTTTGGGGTACAATGACAGACGGCTGTAGATCTTAAGGTGTATGACGGGATAAAAAGAGCTTTACTCAGGAAAACCAAACACAGGTGGGCGGTTAAGACAATTTGAATGGAGAATTAGCTCTACAAGTCCACATGTGGCGCGACCCCCAGCTAATAAAACGTCCATCTCACCTTTGCTCGGTCTAGATGGGTATCTGACCTGTTCTTCGCCGTCCACTACGTGTATCTCTCCAATACCCGAAGCTTCTTCTTCTCCACCCATAACGAAAGCGTACCTAACCTAGGTACAGCATTTTTGCGTGGGATGTGGGGGTGGGGGATGACAATCTGTAGCTACCTCAGGTACCCTGGTATGGACACCAGGTATCCAGACACCCTCTAGCGGGGTCTATTCACTCGAACTCCGTCGCCTCCAACAGCTGGCTGTACACATGTTACTGTATTCATGCCGGCCATCGATTCCAGCCAACATAGCTAACGTATCGTTGGCTGACAGTAAAAGCAAGGGCTCACAAGGACCGACCTCGCAAAGACAGGAGCGGGCTTCGCCTCGTGCGAGTTTATTGTTAGAAGCTGTACAAGACGCATCAAGTGTGCAGACACCCTTCATCGGGCTACTCGTGTAGCATGTAGTTGATCAAACAAACACATGGCCATACTACTCTATTGTAGTCTATACAGTTCTGCGGAATGCGCTCCATCGTTGATAGCCATGTGCACCTGTGGCCAGAGAGCGCAGCTAACGAGCAGGGTCATGCCTGGATGACACCAGGTATGCCACTGGCCAAACGACACATCCTAAGCGATTACCATCGCATTTCAAATCGGCTGCAACAGCTGCATCCCGATGAGCAACTCGACGGCATTATCTACGTTGAGACGGACCGCCGCTACGACGTACGATGTATCGGCGACCTGTCAACGTGGGCGTATGGCCCTCTGGACGAAATCAAGTTCCTCCGCAGCATCGTCGAGACCGAGAGCGGGAGCAACACCCTCGCGGGCATCGTGATATGGGCGCCTATGCATCGCAAACCCGCCGTTCTCTCCGAGTGGCTCTCTCTAGCCAAAAGAATTGCCGGGCCGAAGACCTGGCATCGCATCAAAGGCTGCCGTTTCCTGCTGCAAGCAATCCTTACGCGCGATGACTTTGAGCGTCTTGTGCTCAGCGAAGCCTTTGTCACCAACCTGAGGCTCTTGGGCCAAAAAGGCTACTCTTTTGATGTAGGCATTGATCAACGCTCGGCAGGCGCATGGCAGCTCGAGATCATGGCACGGGCCATGAAAGCAGCTCACACCGGCGTCCCAGAAGGCCAAAGGGTGGTTTTCATTCTCAACCATCTCTGCAAACCCGATTTTGCATCTCACGGGCCCGAGCGTGATAAGTGGGTGCGCGGCATGGCTGCTTTGAGTTCGATAGAGAGGACATACGTCAAGCTCTCCGGCGCGTTCTCGGAATTGTCTAACAGCATTGATGGGAGTCAGAGGAGTGCAGTCGACGTAGCGGCATGGATCAAAGACTGGGCGGCGCATGTCTTTTCGTGCTTTGGCGTAGACAGAATCATGTTCGGGAGCGATTGGCCAATTTGCAATTTGAAGGGTCCACGCAGTGAGGACTCATGGGTTGTTTGGAAGGAGGTCGTAGAGACGTTGTTAGGTGATCCGGATTTTGGTCTCGATGAGACTGCGCGCCAGGCTGTCTGGCAGACGACTGCCGTCAAGGCGTATAGACTTGGTGGTGAGTGAGGCATTTACAAGGGGCGTTCCAGCCGTGCTTCTTGACTTGGACGATCGCATGTGGGCTTAGTTCAGAGAGGCACATGCACCTCGCACTTCACTCGATCTGACAATCAAAGCCCTTGCTGGAGAGCTTATAGCTTGAGACGTATCCTGTCCTACATCGTGCGAAAGGATACAGAAGTTTGCACACATTGGTGCCAACAGGACTACACCCATCATTGCGCAGTAGTGGAGGACACCTGATTGCAGCTGTTGCATCTGGGACGCCACATACATACGACGGTGCAGTGCCATGGTTTCGGTGTGTTTACGCGTACGTTGTAGACATTGGCCGCTGGGAATCGCGCGTATGCATGAGTTCAGGTCGATTGGAGTGTATATTCTAATGGGAATGAGGACATGATGTATTGTACTTTCGACGAGGCGCTTGATGTAAGTATTGGGCCAAAGTCTAGACTGAACGGGCGACGAGAGGAACAAGACAGGGTCAGAGCTACAAGAAACTAAGGACAAAGGGGAAAGAATGTGCTAATAACTGTACATACAATTTACCCCTCAGGCGCTTCGTCCGCCGAAGCATGAAAAGGGTTCTTTTGTTCTAGCTTGAGCAGTTCACAGCAAAAGTACACGGGGGTCGATTACATCTTTGCCACACTTCGGCTCCTCAATGTGCCAAAAAGCTCCTTTGTCCACTACTTCTTCCCAGGCAATGGTAACTCACTGTCTGTCTTACACAATCAGAACGACTCCCATCTGCCAACTGCCCTTACGAGGCGTTTCTGCTCATGTCGTTCCTGATTCTGCCGTAGTCAAGTAGACCCTCGATACGGCCGACGGCAGAGATGGCAAGGTCCTTGTCCCACAATCTCCTCTGGGCAAAGTCCATGACGTCCTTCTCGGAGATCTGGCCAACAACGCGCTCGACCTCCTCAGGGCTCAGCCTTCGGCCAGTGGTGATGATCTGGCGACCAATATCCTCAGCGACAGCGGTAGTACCATCCAGAGATAGGAGGATGGAAGCCTTGAGCTGGGCCTTGGCACGCTCGGTCTCGGCCTCAGTGACATTGAAAGACAGGCGCGACCATTCGCGGAGGGTGAAGTGGACCAAGTCATCGAGGCGGGTAATAGCATCGCTGACCAGGTAGATACCCCACAGGCCGGTGTCGGAGTAGGAGGTCGAGAAGGACATGAAGGAGTTGGCAAGCTTGTTCTCGCTGATGAAGGTGCTAAGCTTGCTGCCGAGGTATGGGGAGTTGCCCATGGCGCGGTCCCAGTTGCCTACAATGGCCTGTGCGACCAGGCCGGTGAAGTAGTCATCGTCCTTCCAGCTGACACCCTCGACTGCAAGTGCGATGTTGGCAGTCTGCATGGTGTCGTCGCGTAACCGCACCTCGGAGCCAACGAAGTCAGGCTTAGCCTCCTGCGCGCGAACGGCGGCATTTGCCTGGGCGTTAGGATTGAACTGTGGCATCTTGGAGAAGTACTTCTCGGCAAGCTCGACAAGCTGCTCGTGAGGAACACCACCAGCGCCAACCAAGACCATACGGTCTGCAGTGTAGTTGGTCTTGATATAGTTCTCCAAGTCATCACGGTTGATCCGCAGAATGTTCTCCTTTGGACCCAAGATGGTGCGTCCAAGAGGCTGACCCTGGAAAGCGGTAGCATGCAGATGGTCGAAAACAACCTCCTCCAATTGCTTGTCGACCTCCTCCTGCTCCCTCAGGATCACATCACGCTCGCGCTCAATGGCAGACGGCTCGAGCTTCGAGTTTTGGAGGATGTCGCTGAGGATGTCGACAGTATTTGGCACATCGCTGTTGAAGGACTTGGCGTAGTAGACAGTGTTCTCGCGGCTAGTGTAGGCGTTCAAGTGACCACCCATGTTCTCAATCTCGAGTTCGAGCTGCGACTGGGAGCGCTTCTGAGTGCCCTTGAATGCCAAGTGCTCGAGGAAGTGTGCAGTGCCGTTGGTCCTGTCGGTCTCTGCGCGCGAGCCAGCATCGATCCAGACACCGACAGTGGATGTCTGGGCGTAGGGTGAGTACTCGGATGCAATCTGTGTTGGGGGAGCCATTGGGTCAGCATCATATGTCGGAGGGTCATCAGTCTCTACAATCAGGATAGCGACATACGGTGAAGCCATTGCTCAGGGTAGTGCTCTCAGTGGTGCTACCGTGATTCACAGGAGTTGCGAGGGAGCGGGTGAGGCCAGGGAACTTGTTGTAGACGTTGTTGCCCTTGACGGCGCGGATGGCGCGCTGGGCACGCATGCCATGATTGAGGCTCAAAGCGAGCCTTCGAGCAGCACCAGACATGATGAGATTGGCGGTGGTGGACTGAGATAGGGGACGACGGCGTGAAGTCTGGTGGTGATGGGGGAGAGGGTGGAGCGCTGTTCTCCTGCTGGCTGGCTGAGAGCTTCAAACGCTGGGAGTGTGAGGTCTTTTGCTTTGCTTCGGAGGTATCCCGCGAACGACCGCTGGCTCTGCCCGTCCCGTCGATTTGCGTGCGTATCTCGTTCACAGATATACGCCGAGCAACAGCACAGCTTGGCCTCCAGCCAATAGTGTGTGAGACGATGACACCGAGGTTTGCCGAGCAAGCGCAATCCTAACTACAGTACAGTGCCCGTATAGTATCGACACTCAATCGTCAGAGCACCTCTCCATCTGCCACGGTATCTCTCCACTCCTTACAACAAAAGCTTCCTCAGTCACCATGGCAGCAACCTTCCGTACCTCCACCGCTGCGGCGCGTGCTTTCAGCCTTGCGTCCCCCGCCTTCCGCACCCAGTTCGCTGCGCGGTCTACCTTCACACTGCAAAGTGCCTTGAGAAGATCTGCTTTCCACACATCGCCAGTGCGCGCCCTACTGCCACCGCTACCTCAGAAGATCCAGGGAACAGTCAACGACCCTGTCAATGTTCCCTCTCCTTCGCCGACCCATGGCAGCTACCACTGGACCATCGAAAGGTGAGCTATGGAGAAGAAGCCCGAAGAGCTGTGTAGTGGACAATGTATGGAGGGACATAGCTGACCACGATAATCAACAGGGTTGTCTCAGCTGCTCTGGTTCCTCTCACAATTGCTCCATTTGCGGCTGGTGCTCTGAACCCTCTGATGGACGGCATATTCATAAGTGCCATCCTTCTGCATTCACACATTGGCTTCCAGTACGTTTACCTCCCTTCCTAGACCAGTTTGATAGGCTCTTCTACTTGCAACTGTGCTCACCCTTCACTACAGGTCTGTCATCATAGACTACTTGCCCAACTGGAGAGTCCCGACCATCCGGAAGCTGTTTAACTGGGCCCTTAACCTTGCCTTCGTCGTGGTTGGCTGGGGATTCTATGAGTTTGAAACGAACGACGTGGGTTTGACTGAGGGCGTGAAGAGAATTTGGAAGGCGTAAGTGTGCTTTGCTGCCAGATGTGAAGTAGAAGATCTTGTATGAACAGCTTTCCATCTTGAACGTACTGGCGGTGATACAATTCTACCATACCACCACATTTAAGCCGTTTATCGTCAACTTAGCTCAGCAGACAGATCTGCTGCTGAGCTTGTAACAGTTTGATGTGGCAATCTCACCTTCGGGTTAGTAGGAAGACGCTCCACAAAATGGATTATCGCAATGATCATGCCAACAGAATCACCAACAGGATCCGTAAACACATCGAAAGGTCCTCAAAAGCCATACTGTGATTCCTATCTCAAGCTTCCCTGAAAGCCCCAACACATCCGCAGCAACAATGTGCGTCTTGCTGGTAAGCCGAAAAGATAGACATGGCGTGGAACGAGAATGCCATCTCCTAGTTCTGACAATGGACGAAACGCATTTCGGTGTGCGCATCGTCAAACCCGCTTCCATTTTGAACCCGTGGCGCTATGTGTTGACTTTCGCCTATCAGTGAGCCTCTATCAACAAACTCCTGAACATATTATCAAGTTGAATCGGTCTTGGAGCTGAGGCCTTGAGGTCTAAACTATCTAGCATTCTAGCTTTTCCGTTCAACTCTAACGAAGTGAGGTGCGCTACCTTAGGCGACCTTCAAGTTACACAATCGTCTAGGATAAGTTCGTTACATCTAAGGAAGTATACAGTGTGCCTCAGCCTAATACATGTATGATATGGTAGTGTCTTCTATCTGGCAAACATGTTATATGATGGCCCTCAGTCCAATCTACCGGGTAGGGAGCCCATTGCTCTGTCCGCTGCCGCTAGTGAAGTCACTGCGCCGAGAGGTATCTCATAACTCCCTAAAGTCCGAAGCAACGCTCGGACTACTAGCAAAGTCACTTTCTACATACTACTTTGGGATTTATATGGAAGGCTAGCTAGATGGACCGCCGCCAGATCCTTCTACCCATCTGTGCAGTATCTGTCCTTCGCTCCATCTCTCTATTGCCATCAAGAGGGATCTCAACCTACAACAGCATCCAGCCCAGCAACGCAAGCCTTCCATTCTCCATCTCGAACGCCTCTACGACTTCCGCCATCAATGATAGACTTCCAATCGTCTCAGCAGACAGTCTTCCAGGCACCATCTTCCGACTTCGCTGCGTTCAACACGTATCTGTCTGTCTCAGCGGATGGGAACGCTCAGCCGCTATGTGGTAATCCAGAGGGGTGGGGACCACTGAGTCCTTCCCGTTGGGACTTCACGCCCTGCTTCCTGGATGTTTGGGTCGCTTCGGTGTCAGTGGTGTTTGGCATCCTTGGAGGTCTCGCAGCAACTTGGTATCTCTCTCGGCGCCCTGAGCAGCCAGTAAAGAAAGATTGGCATTTCTACACAAAGCTGGTAGTCCTTGCGCTCTTGGCTGTCACCATTGCTTTGCAAGCTGCGTTACAGATTGAATTGTTCCCGAAGATATGGTTTGGAGATTTCAGATTCTGGACAACTGTAGTGAACGTGGTCGCACTCGTGGTCATATCTTACGTGCAGTATCTTGAGCACTGGCGTTCCAGACAGCCGAATGCTAACGTTCTCGTCTTTTGGCTGCTTCTGCTGATAGTCTACGCTGTCAAGCTGCGCTCTTTGATTTCTCAGCAACTGTACAGAACCCATACCGGATACTTCGCAACATATTGTGTCGGAGTTGGACTCGCTGGTCTTGAGTTTTTCCTGGAATGGCTGGTGCCAAAACGTCTTTCAGCTTACGATGCGCTTGGTGATGAGGATGAATGCCCATACGAATACGCAACCATATTCTCCGTACTCACCTTCTCATGGATGACCCCAATGATGCGCTTTGGCTACAAGGAGTTTCTTACTGCGGACAACCTATGGAACTTGAGGAAGAGAGATGCAACAAAAACGACATCAGCAAGCTTCGAGGAATCATGGGCTTACGAGATTGAGCACAGGAAGCATCCAAGTCTCTGGATAGCATTGTTCAAGTCATTCGGGGGACCTTATTTCCGCGGCGCTGTCATCAAAACCTTTTCAGATGCCTTAGCCTTCATCCAGCCTCAGTTGCTTCGATATTTGATTGCCTTTGTTGACTCGTATCGCAAGGGCCAAGACCCTGAGCCACCAATAAAGGGTGCTGCTATCGCACTTGCGATGTTTGCCGTCTCCGTTGGTCAGACGGCTTTCCTTCATCAATATTTCCAGCGTGCCTTTGAAACAGGCATGCGCGTCAAGAGCGCCCTGACTGCTGCTATCTATCAGAAGAGCATGAGACTTAGTAATGAAGGGCGAGCGACAAAGTCTACTGGAGACATCGTCAATTATATGGCTGTAGACACACAACGTTTGCAAGATCTTGCACAATTTGGCCAACAATTGTGGAGCGCACCGTTCCAGATTGCCCTCTGCATGATTTCATTGTATAATCTCGTCGGCCTCAGCATGTTTGCTGGTGTTGCCGCCATGATACTGATGGTTCCTGTCAATGGTATTATCGCACGTTGGGCCAAGACATTACAAAAACGGCAGATGAAGAATAAGGACGCACGTACGAGGCTTATGACGGAGATTTTAAACAACATGAAATCGATCAAGCTATACGCATGGACTCAGGCTTTCTCACAGAAGCTCAACCATATACGTAACGAGAAGGAGCTAGGTACACTGCGTCAAATTGGTGCTAGCGTCGCAATTGCCAACTTTACCTGGTCGACCACGCCTTTCCTGGTCTCGTGTTCTACATTCGCAGTGTTTGTTGCCACTCAGGACAAGCCATTGACAACCGACCTTGTGTTCCCTGCTTTGACCCTATTCAATCTCTTGACCTTCCCGCTTGCTGTACTTCCTATGGTCATCAGCAGCATCGTCGAGGCATCTGTTGCAGTCGGCAGACTTACAGACTACTTCAAAGCCCCTGAGCTGCAACCCGATGCAGTCCTCCGGTACGATACAGTGAATAATGGCGAGGAGTCGGTTCGAATACGCGACGCTACCTTCACCTGGAATACGGACGGAGATCGTAACGCGCTCTATGATATCAACTTCTCTGCTCGCAAAGGCGAGCTTACTTGCATCGTCGGACGTGTTGGTGCTGGCAAGAGTAGTCTACTCCAGACCTTGCTTGGCGATCTCTATAAGCTCAAGGGTGAGGTGGTTGTGCGTGGATCATCTGCTTACGTTGCACAAAGCCCGTGGGTAATGAATGCCAGCGTGCGTGAGAATATCGTTTTTGGACACCGATGGGATCCGGCTTTCTACGATCGCACGGTTAAGGCATGCGCTCTTCGAGAAGACTTTGCTAGCTTGCCAGACGGTGATCAGACTCAAGTTGGAGAACGAGGCATTAGTCTTTCCGGCGGCCAGAAAGCGCGTTTGACACTTGCACGGGCTGTCTACGCGCGTGCTGACATCTACATTCTGGACGATATTTTGAGCGCTGTAGATCAACATGTTGGCCGTCACTTGATTGAAAACGTCCTAGGTCCTCGAGGTTTACTGGCCACCAAGACTCGCGTACTTGCTACCAATTCTATACCTGTGCTCATGGATGCCCACTTCATCGTTCTCGTGAAAGAGGGTAAGATCACAGAGCGTGGCACTTATGAACAGGTCACCGCTATGAAAGGCGACATTTCACAGCTCATCAAGACCGCTAATAGTGAGGAGGACCGTGACGATACTGAGAGCTCCAATGAATCAGAGACAGTATATGGCAGCAACGGTGACCTACCTATCCTTGTAGACGACGAAGAGGCAGATGAGGCTCAGGAAGGTCTTCCTGAGCTTGCCCCTATTAAATCCACTGGGAGTAGACACATGGCACGCCAGACCAGTAATATCACGCTCAGAAGAGCCAGTACAGCATCCTTCAAGGGTCCGCGAGGCAAACTCAGCGATGAGGAAGAAGGTAAAGGTGCACTTAAGTCGAAGCAGAATCAGGAGTCCACAGAGCAAGGCAAAGTCAAGTGGGAAGTGTACAAAGAGTATGCTGTCGAAAGCAACCTCAAAGCTGTCGCGATATACCTTTCACTTCTACTTGGAGCGCAAGCAGCGTCGATTGGTAAGTATAGCACATCACAGAATCCCTGGCCAGTCGAACGACCTGGGTCACGGATTACCCACACGTATTGAACACTCGCTAATACTGTGCTTGAATAGGTGGTAGCATCTGGCTGAAGCAGTGGTCGGAAGCCAACCAGCGTTACGGTGGAAATCCAGATGTGCGAAAGTATATTGGAATCTACTTTGCGTTTGGATTTGGAGCAGCCTTCCTGGTCGTACTACAGACGCTAATTCTGTGGATATTCTGCAGCATTGAGGTCAGTACCTTGCTGCACCCTCTTCCCTATTGTTACAATTCCTGCCTTTCATGCGTGCTGTACTTCTTCTGCAGGCGTGTCTAAGAGGTCAGGCATGCAGCCTGCGCTTGTGGATGCTCTGAGCTGGCCGAATAAGTATAGCTAACGATACGATAACACACAGGCATCACGCAAGTTCCACGAGCGCATGGCACATGCAATCTTTCGTTCGCCAATGTCGTTTTTCGAGACAACTCCTTCCGGCCGCATTCTCAATAGGTTTTCAAGGTAAGTGCTGAGACTTCTGCTGCCCTAGCTTGCATTTAAGTGAGCCAAAATCCTTATGCAAGCTAAAACCCCGAATTTTTTATTTTCACGGCTTATGCAGCTCCGCTCATGGAGCTGTGTTGGCACGAGGAGATCCCTACTTGGATGGCAGCCATTATTCGAACTAAGAGCTGCACCATGCAGATGTATGTGCTAACGAATCACCAGTGACATCTATCGTATTGACGAAGTTCTCGCGTAAGTGCATGCCGAATAAGTCTCCACTGCTATGGTCCACCCTTGCCGCTGACGTTCTGCTTCAGGCGCACTTTTAATATGCTTTTCACAAATGCTGCAAGAGGTATGTGCTTTACAAATCTGTTGACATACCCAAATAGAGGAAACTCATTTGATTAACACTTGTTTTCTAGCCTTTGCTACGCTTGTAGTCATCTCGACGTCAACTCCAGTGTTTGTTGCACTAATTATCCCGCTCGGCGGGCTATATTATTGGTATCAGCGATACTATCTGCGCACTTCCCGCGAGCTGAAACGCCTCGACAGCGTTAGTCGCAGTCCGATTTATGCTCACTTTCAAGAGTCACTTAGCGGCATCAGCACGATCAGGGCTTATCGTCAGACCAAACGCTTCTCATTAGAGAATGAATGGAGGGTTGATGCAAACTTAAGAGCTTACTTCCCGTCGATCAACGCAAACAGATGGGTGAGTTGCCTTCACATGCCGTCAATTGATGCACGCTAACTTTGCCTGTAAGCTCGCCGTACGACTAGAATTCATTGGCTCTGTGATCATTCTCGCAGCTGCCGGGTTCGCCATCATCTCGGTGTCAACGGGAAGTGGCTTGTCTGCTGGTTTAGTTGGCCTGTCCATGAGCTACGCCCTCCAGATAACACAATCCTTGAACTGGATCGTGAGGCAGACTGTCGAGGTTGAGACCAATATTGTTTCGGTCGAGCGTGTGCTCGAGTATGCGCGTTTACCAAGCGAGGCGCCAGAAATCATCTCAAAGCACCGTCCACCAAACAGCTGGCCTTCACACGGTGCTGTCTCGTTCAATGGGTACAGTGCTAGATATCGGCCGGGTCTTGACCTGGTCCTGAAGAACGTCAATCTCAACATAAAATCTCACGAGAAAGTTGGTGTTGTCGGGCGTACTGGAGCCGGCAAAAGCTCTCTAACGTTGGCACTATTCAGAATCATCGAGGCTGCTGAGGGCGACGTTACTATTGACGGTCTTAGCACGGGCTCAATTGGCCTGTTGGACCTCAGACGAAGGCTAGCGATTATTCCACAGGATGCTGCCTTGTTTGAGGGTACAGTTCGCGACAACCTTGACCCAGGTCATGTGCATGATGATACTGAACTTTGGAGTGTTCTTGATCACGCGAGGTTGAAGGATCATGTGGCAAGTATGCCAGGGCAGCTGGATGCTCAACTCAATGAGGGGGGTAAGTCCCCGTAACAACACCAATCTCATCTAACCTACTGTTTAGTCTGACATTTCAACAGGTTCGAATCTTAGCCAAGGCCAACGTCAGCTAGTCTCACTTGCTAGAGCTTTGCTAACCCCCAGCAACATTCTTGTACTTGACGAAGCCACTGCAGCAGTGGATGTTGAGACAGACGCCATGTTGCAGACAACGCTGAGGAGTAATATGTTCAAGGATAGAACCATCATTACCAGTAAGTCTCGGCCCTAGAGATCCATTGACAACGCATCATTGCATCGATCTAACCAAGCGATCTCTTACCAGTCGCCCACCGCATCAACACCATCCTCGACAGCGACAAAATCGTCGTCCTGGATCAGGGATCTGTGAAAGAATTTGACACGCCTGCCGCGCTAATCAGTCGCAAGGGCCTGTTCTATGAGCTAGTGCGGGAAGCGGGCCTATTGGGTGCTGCTGAGAACGCCAGCAGTGTGCAGTAGCGATAGCCACAAAGGTAGCCGCCACCAAATTCGAAAATGAATTCAGTTTTCCCCCAGTATCACAATGGTTCCTTTGAACACACATGTTCCTGACCTCCCCCTGTCCTGTGGTGTATCTGTGTGATCATGCTTGCCACGGCCATGCAGCAGCAATTGTATCCAAATGTTCCGCATAGCTCCTAGCAGCCTGCTGGGACCGGGGAACAATGAAACGACGCTCATACGTGTGGCCCGCTTCCCAGATCTCACCAAGGGGCAGCGGATGTCGCCATAATACGTGCGGGCCGCATCCCCGAGATTTGGCTGCCCAGGTCAGTGGAGATATCAGTAGCATGAGGCTCCGGCATCTCGTGATAGCCACACGATGGAAAAGAAGCATGGGTTGCAAATCTGGTAAGATCGAGATCAAACGAACAAGCACATTCCTATCGTGCTCATTCGTCTCGTGCTGTATCGCCTGGAGAGCCAAGATCTCAGAACAACCTTCACGCGTAGCATTTTGACCACTGTTGTAAGGCTGTGATGTCCTTCACACTCACAAGGTTTGCACTCATGAAGACTATGCCCTCAAGGTGTCCGATCACTAGAATTCACAACGCGAAACCGCTTCCAGAAAGACCGATCAAAGGCAGTGGCGGCCGTTGCTAAGGCTCTAAGGGCACGGCAACAAGTCTGTGAGACGCGTTTGATTCCCATCCTATCCTCCCTCCGTCTCTTCACTTGCCTTTGGCGTCCAGACCTGCAGGACGACGGACGCCGTCCTTGGCCGCGCATGCGAGCACGCGTGTGGGCGTGCGCTCTAACGATAGTGATACACCTGAACCAGGAGAGTCACCAGTACAGTAGACGGGTAACAATCTTACAGCGCTACAACTGCGAAAATCCGTGCCAAACAAGCTAGCAGCAAAGCTGTGGGTCAGGACTAATTTTGTTGTGTCGTTAACCCACCGTCTGTGTAACATCTTCCAACAGTAGATGAAGGGGATCCTTTGCAATCCGCGTCCCCGTTCCAGTGTCAACGCATGGTTCGTGGTCGAATTTAACGGTTCCGAGGCGTCCCCTGCCCCTGCCGTCAGGGCTAGAGGTACTGGCTGGCTGGCCTATGAAATCACAACGCAGGGAAGAGGAGAAGTTGAAAGCTGGTGGGAGTGTCTTGCATAGAAGGGATCACAAACCCGTCATGCGCCCTTCCATCCAGCCAGCGTCCTGCCGACACGGGACTCGAGGAAACGGATGCTAGCTTGGGCGGGGAAGGCGAAAGCTCTACTAATGCGTCTAGTCGTGTCTGCTCAGGTGAGCAGCGAGGCTGCAGCAAGCACGGCAGTAGCAGCGGTGGTTCTGATTTGATCTGATCTGATTTGGTCTGGCATGATGCAAGCAAGCAAGCCCTACTCGAGCCATTCAGAGAGAAAGGAATGCGGCAGGATGTTATGTGGGGCATACCCGCTTCCCCCCTTCGAACGCTCGAGGTGGGAATGGGCGGGAAGAGATACAAGCACAAGGGTCAGGGCTGGATGGAAGGATATTGAGGCCAAGGGGAGGGTAGATGATGTGTCTGTTACACAGGGCAGCGTGGATGAGCCTCGGGGTCGGTGTGCGGGTTGTGCTCTCATCACCACTGTTTCGTCGTCGTTTGACAGTGAGAGAGATGCCGCCGGACCAGCCTAGGGTTTCGAGCGGCCTGCATGCATTGGTCGCGTCGTTTGCTGTGGGTGGAGTAACTCGTGAGGGTTGCAGTTGTCCGCTCCTTCGACGCTTCCAGTGTCATATACTGTACGCGTTTGTGTTTGTGCTGAGCACAAGGGCTGGGGGTGGCGGACACTTATAATAACAATCACTACAGATGGCATTGGGCCATGGGAGTCGCTCCTGATTCAAGCCGCCGTCTTGCTACGTCCGCATGGTCGATCCCTCTCAGATCGATCATACGGTATCAGTAGTGCAAGTTCCGTTACCTCATGCGCGTACGGATCTTAGAGTTTCGTCAAACTGCATAAGCAGGCCGAAAGAGCCACGTCTGCCGCCATGGGTTCTCTTCTCGAATGCACGACGATCGCACCTCTTTGCTGCCTCTAGGCTAGCTATTCCCTGTAATGCCGTTCGCCCCTCCGCCTGGATCCAGAGTCTGGTCCAGCATACTGTGGTGAGTATGTTTTTGCGACTCGTTGCACACACACACACACACACACACACACACACACAGATACACGCATACATCTGTCTACCCACAACTGCTGGACTAGAAGCATCGGGAGAACGCTACCGTCCTCCCGCTGCTGTGGCACATACAGCTTTGGCCGAGCCGCACCAGCCTACTATGCTTGTCTGCTTTGCTCTCTGGTCCGGAAGTACAACCGAAATGCCATGAGACCTCTCACCAATATTTCATACCGCCCACTTCCTCCGTCCTTCTACTGCTCCTAAGTGCCCTGATCCCTGGTGTGCCTCACATATGTGCGTCGATTGGCGATGCATCCGTCCATTATTGTTTTGCGTCCGTCCTATGCTTCGCTTGCTGAGTATGGAAGTCACACCTGACGTTCTAATTCATTTTTGCTTTGGCGTATCGCTGCTACTGCTGCTGCTGTAGCGTCCAGGAGGTATTGATGGGATGACGGAGCGAATCTTCCTAGTCGATTTAGTTTTAGTCTCAAACCGCTGCAGACGGCCGACTTGTACTTCAGCAAACCGTATCGAACCCCAGAAAGGATGGCAGAGGCTGGTAGATTTGCGTTTGCACAGTTGTGTCATACCTAGACTTTGGCATGCCACCGTTACCACTTAAAAACCTGAAGTTTCTCTCTCTTTGCATGCACGTTCCAATGCCGCCGTGGCAAGCCATTCACCCAGAGGGTACATATTGTAAAAGTTACCTTGCTATTCTTGCCGGCATTGCTTTTTCATTCAGTCTCCTTCTTTGAAGACTGTCGACTGCTCCGAACATATTGTTTGGATTGTCTGGCTTGGTACTTGTCTGCATCGCCCTGCATTGTGCCACTGAACTGTTCCTGTCTAGCCAGTGGTTCTGGCCAACACATTCCGCTGAGACGCCCGGACGAGATCAGCATCGGAGGGTAGGAGTCATTGACCCGACCTCTAACACTCGCTTACGTTGTGAGCATACACCTGAGCCAGAGGGGAAGAGAATCTTGGCTAATAACAACACGAAGGCACATCATTGTCAGAAAACACCAAGACCCTCGATTTGATTGTCCTCTGGTTCAAACTACAGGCATCTGCACTTTACACAAACGGGAGATATTCTCAAGTCGCCTCCGTCATCCCATGAGGCGGATTTGCTTCGTATAGTGCTGTGCGATTCCTTGTCGATTCTTGATCCGTTCACTTCTTATCAACAGCGTTATGGCTACCCCAAGAGAGCGCCGTCCTGCCGCTGGCAAAAAAAGGGCAATTTCGAACATCCAACGACCCAACGAGGTAAGATATCTTGCTTTCCCATTCAGAGTTATTAAACTCCCTGCATGATGCTGGACTCTAATACCCAGCAGGAGCTACGAAACAAATTGACAACAAGGATCAATGGTGCAACGTCGCAACAGCTAGAATTGTGGGCGCAGGCAATGTTGACAGTGCCAGACAAGGGTGAGTACACACATGCAGGCATCGAGGCAATATTTCTCTGTAGATGGAGATCTGCCGTGACTCTAGACCACAGCTCATCACGCAGTTTCAACAGGAAGCTCCATCGTCTGGCCCGAACCCCATGATTTCCAACCAGCGATTACAGACACACGCGTCGTCCCAACAGCAGACAGTCAAAACCAAGAAGATCCCGCCAAAGACCGCTTAAACCGCCTTAGGATCTACGCGGAGACTCCAGCAGGTGAGACACTTGATGAAGATGAGGGCTATCCATGTGAAGCTGTCGGCGAAACTCTCAACATGGTTGCAAAGAAAGTGTTGATCAGTGATGCTGCCGCCGTTGGAGAGTTTCTTGAGGATCGCATTAGACGACTCCAGCAGATTCCAATCAAGAGGATCGCTAAAGCGTGGATCAAGGGTATTTGCCCCAAGAAGCAGACTCTCTATCCGTACAAAAGAAAGATAGGTGACGAGCCTGCAACCACTGGATCCCCTCCCCCTTGGTGGCCACCTGAAACAGAGTGCCAATTTCGCGAGCCAGACCACATCGGCCGCAAGGAGCGTGTCGCTTTGTGTCTACATATTCTGCGATTGCGTCCATCACCAGCACAACTCTCGATGTGGAACGAGGGTAAAGTTCCGCCAAGTAGCGTTCACGTTACTGAAGGATGGATCCAGTTCTTGATGAAACTCGCACCAGTGAGCATACTCGAGGAATTTCAAGACGTAACCGAGGCGAAAGCAGCCCGGAGACGCACGTTACTTCGACAACTTTATCACGTTGCAACGCTGGAAAAAGATTACCAGGATCGTGCCTTGGGTATGGTGGATGATTTCTCCATTATTGCGAGCCTATGAGGTAGTCACTAACATCATTGCAGATGATGACTACACCTTCACGTATTACGATACCGAAGAACGCCAGACCAAGATGCTGAAGCGATCAAGAAGGCTCTCTTTGACGAAAAGACAGGTCGATAGGTCCCGCTCCTCTTCGAGTACTGGATCAAGGCTCCCAGCAAAGAAACAAAGACGGAACACAAGCACCAACGGAGATGTCGCATCGCCTTTGATTGTCAAAGATGAGCAAGAGGACTGGATGGATACAGAAGTTGACAGTGACGTAGATGCCGAGTGCACACCAGATCTGGAGACATGTATCCAAAATTCCGTCCCGCACCAAACAGATGCGCCATCAGACGGGATGCTTGCTCTGCGCCGTGCAGATGACTCAGGCCCTAATGGAAAGAAGCCTGTAACACTTCAGGCAAACGGCAGGTCTCCACGCACAGAAGTCTCCAAAAATATCATGCGTCCTCGGCTAGCTGTTCCGTTCTCCAGATCGCGGGACCACGTTCCTAATGATGGCAGTACTCCTGTCACCGAGTCACACATGCTGTTCTTCCCTCCCATGCCAGAGACGGCAGGCAGCTCACAAATCACCATGACAGATGCGCCAGGTATGGTAGGTCTTCCACAGCAGGGAGATGCTGCATCGTATCGGGTAGATCCAATGTCACACCCGGACTTTCGCACAGCTGGACCAATACCACCTTGGAGTCATCCCGGGATGCAAGTCATGCAGCACCCTATGGACATGTATGGCTTGTCATCGACAGCCGGCCAACCCATGGCATTGAATCCTCATCTTCATTCATCTGGCCCCCAGGGAAGGCCTTACCCTCCTGAGGGCTTCTTGTGTGATCCACATATGGGCATGTTGCCATTCCATCATGCGCACTATCAACCGATTTTTCCCTGGCCGGATGACAGTGATTACCAAACACCCGAAGCAATGCAACTGACACGCAGCTTTGGCAGCGACTGCGTATAGATACCGACTGTCCTGGCTTCCTAATGGTTTTCTCTGCTTTAATTCTCTCTTGTTTCCTATTGTTTCCGCTTCGTGCCGCGTTCTAGCCCGGAAAGTATCAATATCAACTCATGCCCCGCATCATGTTAATTAACCGCGTTGCTTTCTGGAAGCGTTTCGTTTGTTGGGGGCGTTATCGACACACTGCACAAAAGCCGCAATGAAAGAGATGTATGTATATCACGACAGACATGAAGGACATGAGACACATGACGAGTACACTCGACGAGGGAGGAGAAAATGAACGCACGATGGGTACTGGTACTAATGAATGAGATTTGATGACTTTCGAAGGGGATGAAGTGGATGAAGGAGCAGATTAGAAAGTTTCGGTTTCCTTGGCTCTAGTGCAGCGTTTATTCCACATTTACAAATCGTTCTTTCATCTCTCAACGACGCTTCATCTATTTTGAGATATTGCTGAAGCTGCATTACTTTTAAACATGTCGTCGAATTTAGGTAAAACAAGGCGATCATTGTGGGCCAGTCATTGCTGCCGTCACTTCTACCACAAATGTATAGATACCTCAGGCCATAGTTGAGCGGCAAAGAGCCGGCCCGAAATGTCTGAGTGTCATCACCCGTTACCGATCCCGAGATCCAGCCAGAATCGGCCGTCTCTATAGATCACGTTATCAGCAAGGTCATTGCCACTGACAGCCTACTCTATAACTGCAATTATATCTATCGTTCTCTGAACGCTGCGCATCCTGTCTGGCACCAGACCTACTGAATATGGCAAACCTTAGCTTCTTTAATTATGTATCATGATAAGTCCTGTGGAAAGTGTCCAACAAACATTCAAAGCTTGGCAGATAGCCGGGGTGGACTGGGAGAGTCTGCCTAATAGAATTCTTATACATCATGACCTTGAAGATGGCGAACTTATTATAGATCTTAAGCCAAAATACGCCCATCAACTTATGGTTCTTCTGGGACATCTTATCTCCAGGTCTCAACGCCACTTGATATCAGAGCGACATACATACAAATCCACTAGTTGCACCGTTTTGAAGGACTAAATAACTCTTAGCATATTATTCATCAGCAGGGAAGCTAGAGCTCATCAACCTAAGCCTCTACTGATTGTTGACATATAGGCAGCATCCGAAACACTCATGACTCCTTTTCTTCTTCTTCTTCTTTTTTTTTTTACACTGATATCTCGTTCATCCGCAGTCTTCAATCTGTACTGACGAAGCGATGGTGTATTTTTCTGTCATGTTCTGGGTGGCGGGAAACGGTCAACGTTGCCTAACGATACTGGATTCCTGCAAACACCGGAAATCAATCTTGAGAGTTAGCTGTTACATTGGTACAGCCTGGTCTAGCGAGCAAGCAAACCTACTCCCACTATGCATGCTCCAAGGAACCAACTATGGCAAGACCTATCATATAAGTCCAAGTAACACTGTTGTAACCATCCGCAAGACGACGATGTTCTTGTCTAAAAACTGTCCGTACACTAGTCCTCTAACGACAACCAACGATCTCGACCCCAACCGTGTTCGCGACAGTTCCAAAAGTAACAGTTCAAACAACATCAGCAGATGGAATGCCGACGCGCCAACGAGGAACTTCGTACTGCCGTTCGGACTTGTGACGTAGCGATAATTAGATTCTGTCCAAGAGTATCAAGAGAGAAATGGTCAGCGACGACCACTCAAGATACAGGAGGGCTTTCGCCACAGATCAAGTCCTAGATCGATATTTGTACTTCTGGCCAAGACTACATTCAATGCAATAACAAGGCAGACAAGAATTGGTGCGAAGATTACATGGATTTCCTCTTTGGATGGTTGTAGGTCACATGACCGCTTCCACGCGCAACTAGCAACACGACAGGCTAAGTAGCCAGTATCAATCAACAAAAGCTTTTCAAGGTTAGTCAGATCTTTCTTAAGGATCTCATCAAATGAACCATGAGGTCTGCGGTTTCATGAGATGGCAGGAGAGCCTTGACAGAGCTGTCGGGATAGTCGAGGTACTGTAAAGCTGACATCACAGGTAGATGGTGCGAATCTCGGTACTTCTATACCGGATTTTGTCAGTGATATGCAGTGCTGTCACTAAAATATTAACTGGATGCCTTTCTGCAAAGCTTTGCAATGCATTGTCAGATATGATGACCTGCAAGTCCAGTAACTAAGCCTTAGATTACTGTGGCTTTCTTAAGCTTTTGTAGCCGCTGATCGAAAAGCGCAGTTAACTTTCACTTATGATGAACTACGGTATTCTAGATTAGTTCATGATCCTCGCTGCCTACCTATGTCGGATTAACATGTCATGCCAACCCCTCGATCTTTATACTGCAGTACGGTCACTCGACTTACTCGACCACTACTCTCACGACCACATACAGCAATTGCACAACAATGACTCCAGGACTGCAACCTAGGACCGATATGGCATTTGAGACGATTGATTAGAGCCTGTTAGATCAGCCAAGTGTACGTATGCGTCAGGCAAGCTTGAAATTTACCAGCTGGCTGTCGGAGGATACCGTCTCATGATTTGATGACACATCCCTACAATTGAACGAGCTCAGCACACAGCTTATGGCTGTGTTCTGATACTGTAGCTGACATTCTTTATATTACTGTAACCAGTCAGCGGAAGACAGCCTGAAACGACCAAAGCAGTCTCAGTTGCAGTTATTAAGACAGCAATGAGATTTTATTGTATTATAAGATTGTTGATCGTCATCACCAATCGGGATAACATAACTAGGTAGACCGCTCAAGCATGACGTTTATTAATTTTCATTTTAGATGTCCATATAAATCGTCAACAACAAGACCAGCCAGCAATCTCCAAATTAACAAAGTCTATTACTTACACCTTTTACTGTCCACAGTCCTGAACCTGCCCCCATATCCAGCGCTAACATCAAAGAAGATTAAGAAGCAGATCACAACTCATCATCCGATCATATTCCTGTCGATAAAGAGTTCACCATCCAGGTCGCAACATTAGATTCCATGAGAAATCAGAACCCTACTGCCGGCACCAGCCTCATGTGCTGATACATCCCAAACTCCCGCTCGAGCTCGTCTTCGTTCCATTCTCGCTGTGGCTCCGTCCCTGCGTAATTGCCACTGTTATCTCGGACGAAGTAGCGCTTGTACTCTCTTCGCGGCATCTTGAGGGTCTTGAAGTCTGCACCGTCGCCGCTGCCAATGGAGCTGAGACGCGTGCTCATTCGACGAAGGAAGGACCTCGCTGGAGGTCTGTGATCACGACAGCGTCAGTGAGCTTGCAATAGGGTCTACCTGTGACGTGCAAATGCCATGTGGTCAACTCACCGTTGCGGCAGGTCCTCACCACCTGCACGTGCCTCTTGTGAACGGCGCCGCGAAACTCGCACTGCCACGACAATGATATCGTCATCGCTCACCTCGTAGCCTGCAGGACGCTCGAATGAGACACCGGCGCCGTAGGCAATTGAGCGGGTGCGGACACTGCCAATACTGTTGTTGCGTGCGTGGTAGGCAGGTAGCGAATCCCTTCTGTCAATATCACTATACATAGGTAGCGATGATGTTGTGCCAACGCTGTTGTTGCGGCTTGGTGGCTCAGAGTACGGTGGTGGTGGCGTCGGATCCGTCTCTACCATATCAAGGTGAGTATAGTGTGGTGAGTATGGACTAACGGCTGCCATGGCTTGGACTTGTTTCTCTTGCAAGGCAATTAGGGATTGCGTAGGGTGGTGATGACGGTGTTCGATGCGACAAATGGTGGATTATGTGCAGATTGAGGCGCCTGAGGGAGTAGCAAACACTGGTCTTATAAAATCATACGTGGCTCCAAGAGTCCTTGGGCACTGGAGTCAACGTCACACACTATCACGAGGGATGGTTTCCAATGTCGTGGTTGTACGTAGGTCGCAATACCCTTTCTGGCCAGTCACAAACGCAGTATCGAAGGGTCGGAAGCGCCCAGAATGGCAAGGCACCAGCGATTCTTTGCAGCAAGCAGGTGATTCCCCTGGGCAATGGTTACAAATGCTTTTAAATTAAATCCTATTGAACAGACTCTGGTCGTCCTGTCTCGCATGCGGCGGTGTCTCTTTTGTCAGGTGAGCGTCCGCAATGCAAGGGCGACAGTCGCCGTCAACCCCAATTTGGATCTGGTTGGAGCTCGGTGGTCCGTGCGTTCTGGTTCCTCGTGCAAGCCGCAAAACTGTTTCGCAAGGTTATAAGGGTATCAGTCCACCCGATGCTCTCCACTTCTCTTCCAGAATAACGGGCCGCAGTAAGAATCATGCAAGATGTAAGATGGTCAGTCAAGGTGGAGGAGTTGTCCTTAGTAATATATCATGCGTTCGACAGGATTGTAAGGGTGAGATCATGTTGGCCTGATATCCATCTACCGCTTTCATCTCTCCCCCACCAGCCTCCCTCGCTCCTCCGACTTCCCTCTTTCCTTTTTGCGTTCATGATACAGACACGTCAAGAGGAGGTTCCTTTGTGCCACTACACCGGGGAGCAGGGTCAGAAGATGGAAACTCTAGGGGAAGGAGGAGCTTAGGTAGCAGCCACCGACGTGTGGGGCTTGTGCTCGTAGGCGTCCGGGCTTTGACAGCCACAACCCGAACCAGTTGCATTGGGGGAGTTGCCTCTAAAATGGTGGTGCAGTCAGTGGCTCTCGGGTTGTGGCAGTGACAAGCAATGATCGATCACTTGGGGCGCAATCGAGGGTCATGACCAGTCCACCGAGGCTGTTTTCCAGATATGAAGAAATAGCTCGATTCAGACGGATCAATGGAGAATGCGTTGCAAGTCTATCAGTTGTTGATGTTAAGATAGCTGTGTG
The DNA here is from genome assembly GCA_010093785.1 of Polychaeton citri CBS 116435. Taxonomy (NCBI): domain Eukaryota; kingdom Fungi; phylum Ascomycota; class Dothideomycetes; order Capnodiales; family Capnodiaceae; genus Polychaeton; species Polychaeton citri. The sequence goes on from MU003857.1 coordinate 23,446, forward strand.
AGCTAATATTATGCTGAATATGCTGTAGCACACGCAAATGGGAACCGCTCACCCAGTGATAGTGTACAGTGGCTGGAACAAGATAAGACACGCGAAAATAGATTGCCGCCTGCAACGCATAATAACTCATCAACATCGATAGGTCCAATCTGGAGGTCGAGACTTTTGCGACTGCTACAGAGAGCAGTGAAATGGTTGCCTGATGTCAGCAGTAGCACGCCAAAGCAATCGCAATCAGACAGCACTACTTCTAACATTTCAAGATGGCCAGGCTCGATAACGGCTCAAGCTCTTAAGCCAGTCCAGTAGCGCCTCCAACACCACCTTTCACTGTTCCCGTAGTGTTAGCAACGGTCTTCTGCGCCTTAGTAGGGTCCACTGTCTTGACAGCTTTGTTTGCGGTATCACCCACTTGTTTCTGTGCATGTTGCTGTGGCCCACCGTCGGGTTTGCCATTCTGTTGTGCTTGCCCACCACCACCAGCTTTGTTTGGCGGGTTGAACTTGTCCCCAAAACCTTCGATGCCACTCTTTGATTGCTCTTTCTTTGCGGAATCCATGAAGCCACCAAGGCGGCCTCCGGTGATGCTGTTCAACATCTCTCCGACAGGCTGCCCACCTGGCTGATCACCTGACGTGCCTTCAGAGTCCGAGCTGTTCATCCATTTGAGAAGATAGTAGCCGCCTAGGCCCCAGAGGAAGAGGAAGCATGAGGCGCCTGTGGTGAAGAGGACGGTTGGCAGGACAACAGTGAGAGCAACGCCAACGGCAACCAGAGTGAATGCTACAGCGGCCAAGAGAGCAACAATCAGAGCCACAACGAGGGCGAAGACGAACACGCTGAGCGTGAACAAGGCGAAGAGGAACAGTGGAATGCCAGTCAGAGCGATGTTCATCCCCAGGAATGTCTAGTAGAAAGTCTTAGCTATGCACCTGAACAGCCTCCTAGATCTCTCGACGGGAACTCACCGACAGCTTTGGGTTTCTGAGCATGAAGGCTTGGATCTTCGCCAGCAAACTTGCACGCTGCTCTGGAGGGAAGATTCTATCGACAACATTGCGCCCAGCGTTGGCGATGCTGCTCCCTAGACCTTCAATCTTGCCGAGGATACCACTTGTAGCCTGTTGTACTTTTTCACCACCAGGCAATTGTTTGGTTTGATCCGTAGCGCCTTTGGCAGCACCCGCCGCCTGGTCAACCACCATCCTGGATTGGCGTGTGGTAAACCGCCGACTTGGCGAAGGGGAGGGCGAGGAAGCCGGTCTGGCTGGAGATCGAGAGGTTTCGCGGATGATGTCTGCTCTGTTAGGATGGCCTGACGGGCGAATCTGCAACTTTCGAGGTGTCTCTCTGTCGGACGCCAACTTGAACTTCTGTCTACTGCCTCGGTCGGCAGATACGTGGTTGCATAAGAGGAGCGATGTGGATAAGTCTGAGATGCAAGACGGATGAAAGATGGTGGTTACGAGATGCGAACCGCGATGGTGTAGAGAGCGAAGAAGGGTCAACCGAGCGTTATACCTGTGTAAGGAAATTGGGCATACCAAGTCTTCACCCTTGAACACTATTACCTTGGTTGTTACAGACACACGCACACACACACACACCATGTCACATGGTGGTTGCTGGTACATGAGTCCCCAAGCAGGATCCCAGCTAGGGTGCCTCAGACGCTCTGGGGAGACGCGTTTCATTGGGCGCGTGTTTACCTTCACACGTCATCTGTGGCATGACGGTTAAGATCGGACACAAGCTTGGCTGCACGGCCACACGTATGATTCCCCTATCTACAGATATCCGGATGGGCGGAAACATGGTTTGCAGCTGGACTAACATACGGTATGACAGCCACGACGGCACCTCAGCAGCTTAGTCCAACACCTGAGTTGCGATAGCATGAGATTGCGGATTGAAAGAACCCCATGTCAACGATGTGACTATGTTATTCGACGTCGTGATATTCTGTTGCCTGAGGCCTTCAAGGTAAGGCTCGGATCTAATCTTATCATGGTAAAGTCTCTTGACACAAAGCGGATCTTGATCCGCATCCGAAGCTTGCGCCAGCCAAAAAATTTGGGGTCAGACATTGAACTTCGAAGCTTTGGAGTGACGATACCATCACCAGAGCACACTAGGCTGTTCACCCAGTCGAATAGCACGATGTCCGAAAAAAAGAGGAAACGGCAATCGCAAGGCGGTAATGCGCCAAACAAGAAAGCCACGTCCGATGTTACACCTCTGCACATTGACTACCGAGACGAACCTGCACTACACCCAGTACTAGTGGCCTCTTCAGGCCTCTCTAAGCCTTCGATACCGTTTAAAGCATTTGCCAGATCGCGCTCTTCGAAACATGACAACGCCTCACCGACTCCGTCTACCCACGACCTCCTACTGCACTCGTCTGCTCACCCGACACTGGATTACACCGCACCACCTGCCACGGACAGCAACCACCTCTCCCACTATATCGCAGTTCATAACCCTTCCACAAATGTTTTGCAGGTCGTCCCTGCTCACTACGTGTCCCTGCAATGCAATCTACGCGCAGAAGAAGAGCAAGCGGTGCAAGATCAAGCGCGGCAGACTGTTGCACAGCAAAGGGAGCAGTTGGGGCTAGAGTTCGGTACGAAGAAGGCAAAGAAGGCAATCGCATCCAAGACCGAGAACGCGATCATGCGCGAGACCGATGAAGGGTCAGGAAAGAAGGATGGTGTTCAGTCTGCCATCCTCGAGAGTATGGCGAGCAACACCCGCGCTGAGAATGTCGAACAGAGCCTGGCGCAACAGCTGGCCACCAAGCCAATCCCCAAACCCAATCTCAACGCTGAAAGCGCAGATACTGTCTATCCTCTTTCTACTCTCATTCCTCCAGGTGACCTGAGGTTAGTGGATCACCAAGACTGGCAGGAAAAGGCGCTCAACGACGAAGAAATTAAATTCAGCTTCCGTTTCCCTGCCTTCCGGGTGAACAGGATCGGAAAATCTGACGATGTGACCAAGTTGAAGGCCCTCAGATACCTGTCGCTCCTCTTAGACTTCCATGCCGCACTATCTGGAGGTGGCAAGAGCGGCAAGAAAGTACCAAGAAAAGATGTACTCGCACAAAAGCTTCAAGGCTACCCTGACCAGCTAATCGATTCGGTCCGCAAGCGTTTCAGTGAGAACAATGAACTTAGCAAGTTTCATGTTGACAACCTGATTACCCACATGGCTGCACTCACACTATACATCGACAACTGGACCACGGATACCAGCAACCTGAGAGATGACCTGAGGTTCGACAATAGGACAATGTCGCAATACTTCAACGAGATTGGATGCAAAGTCGGTCCTCCTACTGAGAAGGAACGCGAGCGAGCTGGTATAGCGAAGGCTGCTGCGAACGCGACTCGATTCGCCAAAGTCAAGCTTCCGCTTGAGTTTCCCAAGCCAAGGACTGGTCGCAGGCGATGAGATAGTATCTTGCAGTGCATTCTAGGGATTGATGATCTTATTTCCTTTGGGAGTCGAATCTCGTCTCAAGTCCCAGGGCATGTGTTTTTCGTACCGTGATTCGTGTCCCCCAGTAGGCCACGCTAGAATTGCATGTAATGTGCTGACGGTGGCTGTGGCCTTGGCGATAACATTCTATACCCAGCATGCAGACAAGGCCACAAAGGCAGGCGCGCGAGAGCTTGAGGAATTACCGTTTTCAGTACACAAATTAGGATAGAGCTGTTCCAAGAGTGTTACAAATTGGAAGTGTTCACTCATCTGGGCTCCGCTCAGCGGCTGTAGCAGTGGACTTCCCAATGATTGACCTGTGGTCTGGCTCACCAACAGTACATCTCAAAAACTTCTTAGAGCCCAAGTGCATGTGCATTACTCCATCGGAAGAGGTCGCATCTTCCTGATAGCAGATCGCAAGCCTGCCACTTGGGGCTAGCCAGTCTCTCAAACACAGTCATTGATCAGCTAGCTGCTACATACGTTGAACGCCAAAGCATGCGACAATCGCGCAATCTGCTAGTCGTGCGCGGCCAATGTTGCCATTAACGCTGTGGTGGGATCATGCAGCAGGAATATACTCTAGGATACACATAGCCATCATTCGGTCTCGATAAGGCGACCCACCTACTCGTGCCCTATATGGCCGTAGATACAGGGTAGTCCGGAGAAAGGCATTCGAAAGGCAAACTGTCGATCAGTGATTGCATGATACGCAGATAGACGATCGTGTCAACGTAGATTGGAGAGCATGCTAGGCTCCGCTCTCGCTGGTCCGGCTGTATCACACCATGACAACGTTAATCCTGTTCTCGCACGTAGGATGTCATATTGTATAGCGGGAAATGGTAGGAGATGGGGGTATGTAGTGAGAGTGCGAAGGCAAAGCCACCACCCTTGGCTGCCTTCATCAAATTCGAGAGATCGGCCGGGCAGGAGGTGATGGTGGGGGCAGTAGCAAACCTAATTCGAGCATTTTCATGGCGTCGGCGGCGGGGCTGGCTGCAAGGCACCGCATGACTAGCCGAGGCGTCGCTGATCGTAGGCTCATCTAAGCACACACCGGCGAGTCGAAGGGTACAGCAAATGCGAATGCAAAGAGGGTCATTCCTCTGTTGTCTACTGCATCTACTACGTGTGGGTGGTACATTTCTGAGCCAACCGAGGCCCCGGTGGGTAGTGTGGTGTAAATGCCAGGGTGGCATCTTCTTGCTCTACCTCCAGATACATAAGCACCGAGCTCGATGGCTTCTTAGCAGCTCCACCCCCGAATACTTTCTACGAAATCACGTAGACTACATCTGCCAGGCATCATGTCAACCGAGATAACACCTACCAAGCGCAAGCAGGTGCTGCGCGTACTGTTCATTTCGCTACTGCTTGATCTGGTACTGCTTCCATGACGAGGGAGACACCGAAGAGAGAGAAAGCCCCTGCTAACAACATCGATCAGATCTCCTTCACTTTCATACTGCCACTCTTCCCTAAACTGCTTGAGTTCTACCGCAACGTCGAGACAAAATCCACGAACAATCTCTTAAGCCGCATCCTGCTTGGCCTCAATGCCTACAAGAACAGCTTCGCCAAACCTATCAATGATCGCTATGACATCGTCCTACTGGGCGGCGCGCTTGGTTCTCTTTTCTCCCTCTGCCAAGCCTTTGCCTCACCTGTCATTGGCACCCTCTCCGACCGTCATGGCAGAAGGACAGCACTGCTCTGGGCGATGGTTGGAAACATCGCGTCGGTGGCGCTATGGTGTGTCGCGACAGACTTCAGAACTTTCCTTGCCAGTAGGGTGGTAGGTGGATTGAGCGAAGGCAACGTACAGATGGCTTTGGCAATCGCCACGGATATCAGCAGCAACGAGGAAAGAGGCAAGACAATGGCCTTGGTGGGCGCGTGCTTCAGCATTGCCTTCACCTTTGGTCCTGCGCTGGGTGCTGCGCTTGCCAACATCACCACTGTGGCTACCAATCCGTTTGCAACAGCAGCTGGATTTTCGCTGTTCTTGATCGTTACAGAGACGATCTACCTCTACTTGGCGCTCCCGGAAACCTTGCCGATAAAGGATGACACGAAGTCAGAAGCCGAGAAAGAGAAGGAATCACAGCCTGGCGAGCGGACGAACTCTCACACACTGCTGAATCTGACACACTTTGTGTTCATCTTCTTCTTCAGTGGCATGGAGTTTTCACTTCCTTTCATGACCTACGACCTCTTCTCCTACGAATCGAAGAAGAATGGCAAGATGCTCGGCTTCATCGGTCTTGTAGCAAGCCTACTGCAAGGAGGTGTCACCAGACGCCTGCATCCTCTTAAGAACATCCAACTGGGTGTTCTGAGTTGTGCAGTCGCTTTCCTCGTGCTGGCCAAGCTTGAGACGGAAAAGGGCCTCTATTTTGCTGCGGCGCTTCTAGCAATGACCAGCAGCACAGTAGTCACAGGCTTGAACTCTCTGTCAAGCTTCGAGGCGAGTCAGACTGAGCGTGGACAGAAGCTAGGAAACCACCGTAGTTTTGGCCAAGTTGGTCGCGCATTAGGCCCCTTGGTTTTCTGTTCGTTGTATTGGTGGGCTGGCAGGGGTGCAGCTTATATGGCTGGAGGCGCTGGCATGCTTGGTGTTTGTGCCTTGGTCTTCACTGCACTCAAAGCGCCCAAAGGCCTTGAAATTGACAAGAGGAAAGCTACCAAAGCCAATGATAGCGTAGCAAAAGCTTCATAGCATATGTGCTGAGAAGCAATGGTTTGATTCAAGTATCTACGAAGCGCATTAACTCGGCATACATCAGGTCCCTTTATCGCATATCCCCTTTAGCTGTGCCGAACTACTCAACGGCAAATAACTTGATTTGACTTCAAAAGACCGTCTCGACATTTCCATTTACGCTTACACATCATCAGCGACATTACTCAACTCGTTTCGAGGTCCTGTTCTATAAGCGTCTAATATCCAAGACCGTACAGTTTCCGGACAGGTATTCCGCCAACCATTAATGCTATAATTAGCCTGCTGTCTTCCATGCTTTGGAGGGAGTTGAGTGCTAGTAGGGTTGCGCACCGATTTGTAAACACAAGGGCCACACGCACGATATTTCCACATCAACGCAGGCATACACAACCTGTTAGCTGGTCCTAAGAATGTCTGGTTGGTCTAAGTCCGCTACTCCCATGTTTCCATGGATGACGTCTTGCGTGGTCCTGTTTGGACGAATTGGCTTCTCGCATCTTGCCGAATCCAGCTTCCCGAAACAAATTATCAACAGCAGATCTACAACACTAAACAGCCTCTAACCGTGCCCGATGCCATTTAACGTGATCCTGCAACTGGACTGATTCCAAATAAGGAAGAGGCAGCGATCGCATCCGACAACATGAAATCCACCAAGCATCCTGCTTTTTCTCCTGGGCCGTGCCTAGCATTGCTTTGCTTCCCGCATGTCTCTGCATCGAAGCCAGTGAGCTACCACTGTTGTTATGTCTCAAGACGCTATCTTGCCGTACACCGGTAAGTATCAGCGTGAGCAGGAGGTGAAACAAGTCACAGCTAACTTGAACTGACAGGGTTTTGGATTGACCATTCGCGCAACCCTGTGCTAGGCGCGACCATCACGCTCGAGGCGAAGTATGGCACGCAGCTGGTTTCTGCCGCGGCAATCGTGGTGCAGATCATAGGCGCCGCCCTATGGACTATCCTGGCGTTCGCACTTCATCATCACTTTGCTTCTCCAGATCTACGGGACGAATACGATGCTCAGGTCCAGGTGATGTTGCGCAACACCGGTGCAGCAGATTGGGCTGTTTGGAATATCCTAGGACTGGGTCTTACATGGCGCGGTCACAAGCAGAGAGTCCTTAAAAAATCCATTGGTATCGCTGCTATTCCTGCCCTTGTCTGGGTCTGCTTCATCGTAGCTGGCATCTTCGTTGGCCAGATTGCAAGTAACAGCTACGATGTAACGACAGTGCTCATGAAGCCAGGAGTGTGTGGATATGTCGACTATGACGGCACGCAGAGCAGTCTCAACGGCTTCCTCAAGGTCCAGAAAAATATATCTACGGTGGCGAGAAATTATGCTAGGTCATGCTATGACAGAGGAGGCATGAGTGCAATCAGCTGCTCTGTGTACCCAAGGGCGGCCTTGGAGTACAACGTCCTGCCTAACCAGCCATGTCCAGTTCCCAGTGGTGGTGCTTGCTTTGGCGGCGACAATACTGCAGTCACACTCCAGACAAAGGCTCTTAGCTCCCACGACGATTTTGGTACTAACGCCCCTAAGGACGACCGTATGACTTTGGAATACAAGGCCACGTGTGCACCGCTCGACTATGATTTCGTTGATAGCATTACAGTCGAAAACCGAACAGATGTCGGCAACAACGTCACTGTCCTTGTCAAGGAGTTCCATGTAGGCAATTTGACAACGGTGGACGATACTACCAACTATCCATTCAGCTATGCCCCTGCGGTCCGACAACTTGGCACAACGAATCTTTATCAACTCAAGTGGGTCCTTTGCTACACTAACTTTCTCTACATCTTACTGACCAGCTCGAAGCTCTTATTTCTCTGCCTCCCCACACAGCTCTGGGTCATTCAAGCCGAACGCTCCATTCAATCAAGCTGAAGGAGATCTCACCTTCCTGTTCTTGACACCCAACAATGTCCTCTTCACCGAGCCAGTCAGTGATCCCATGTTTGCTACCTTCGACGAGCCAAACGACCAGCTGTATGGCTACGCTAAATACATTCCGAAACGCGATGTCTATGTCATGGCCTGTACAGAGCAGTATCAGATATGCAAACCAGGCCAGCAAGATTGCACGGGCTGGTCTGGTGCAATGCCACTGCAGAACCTTACGTATTGGCAGCAACATCTCGGTCTTAACCCTGCCCAAAACGCCACCTACTTCCAATTCGCCAGCTTCGCTTATGACAGCAATATCTTCTACGTCACTAGCGGGATAGCAGACTCGTTGTATGCTACTGACTATCTAGCAACTGACGCAGGGTCTCAGCCAGTACCTGACAATCAATGGGAGAAAGAAGCCGAGGGTTGGTTTCAGACAGTTCTGGCAAGGATGCAGTATCTAGACACCGTGTTTGCGAATATTCCTTTAAGCATTGTCAATGCTAATCAGATCCACGTGGTACCACCCCCGACGAAGGAGCTTCAGGCGAAATGCGGCCAGCAAAGAATAGCCACACCTCCGCAGTATCAGTCTTACAACTTCTTCGCCCTGGTGTTCATCGCATTCTTCGGCATCGTCGTGCCAGGTGCAGCTATTGCACTGAAAGGGATCCATAATCGCATACCAGGCCTCAACCCTAAGGGCTTCCGCTACGTTAGTTATCAAGCAGAAGGCCTCATGCAGCTTCATCGCATGGCTTTAGAGGGTGCTGGTTACAAGGGCTGGAAGGAAACCACAGAGGAAGTGCCGCGGACTGAACTTGCTGAGGAGCGCTTGCCCCAGGCTATGCTATACTGTGACGAGGGAGAAGAGAAGCCTTCTGTACGATATCCTCGCGCACTCGCAAATCGTACTGCCGAGAGCGATGACGGCTCGCATTCTGGTGATGTGATTAAGTGGTCAGAAGACGATTCGCAGAAGACGTAGGACAACACATCCATATAGTCGCGATGCGCAGAAGTATATCAGATTCATCAACTATCACCTGACTTTCAAAATTATCCAGCGAGCTAGGTATTGTAATAATGGCCTTATTTAGAATCGCCAGTATCATAGATGTGGAGATGCTCGGTCCACGTCTTACAGCTTTATTTAAGTCTCTATGAGTAGGATACTTGCGTAGTCTTGTATATGAGAATACATAGCGGTGATAACAGTACTGCTGCGTCTTGGCCTTTATGGTTACCTTCCGCGATTGTCCGCTTGTGGCTATGACAGCGCCTTACTAGGTTGCAGCCTCAACACATCTTGATTAGCAAAAAAACACCTGTACCTAGGTTGCTAGAACTTAGCTAGAGCCGCGTACTGATCATCGTACTTTTGATAAATTTATTCGCACGTCATGATCTGCCGGGAGTGAAATAGCGATGAATGCGACAATAGTTCTCAACCAGGCAGCAAATGTCAGTTACACTAACCTTGATGAGATCTCTGGGCGAGTGCTCTTACGCCTAACCAAAGCCGCCGAAATCTCAAACATTGTCGTCAAACTTGAAGGCGAAAGCAGAAGTCGACTACTCAGCCCCCAGGGCCCAAATGGCGAGAAGCCACGGCCGCAGTTGGAATACCACAAGATCCTATACCAGCTGAAGATCGTCTTTCCACCACAGGAAGTCTTGGAGAGTCGCAGTCCATCTGCAAGCGCGAAAGCCGCGTATACAGTCTCGGTTGGCCAACATGAGTACCCGTTTAGCTTCAAGATTCCCTTCAACAATTCCTGCTCCAGCACGAAGAGCAACATGCCGAACGTTAGCATGTCGTCCATGGGTCTCGAGATTGCAAAGCCACCCGTCAACCACGTGAGGAAGTTACTACCGCCGACACTGAGTGGGTTCCCTGGCGAGGCTGAAATTAGATATTTCGTTAAGGCGACAGTTGTTCGGCATTCATTTTTCAAGGAGAATCCAAGAGCATATGTGCCATTCAACTTTGTCCCACTAGAGGAGCCAAGACCGCCTGCATCAGGTTCTGAGGTTTATGCGCGCCAAAGGCACACATTTACGCCCGTCTCTGGGAGTGAGCAGACGAAAGCGAAGATGAAAAGCATCTTTGGCATGGGTGAGAAGAGTGGCAAAAGTGCTTCTGCAGGGGCCAACGATGCACCGAGTCTTGCTATGGACGCAAGATTACCTGACCCCGCGATCTTGACGTGCAACAACGATGTGCCGTTACGGGTCATCGTAAGAAAGCTGAACGGGAGCACGAACCCAGTCTATCTGGATTCGTTACAAGTCTCTTTGATTGGGTTCACAAAGATACGGGCTCACGAGGTCTGGCGGACAGAAAGCCATAGCTGGGTTCTTGTAAGTAAGAGCAACATGGGCATGCAGATCAGCAATCCCAGCGCCCCTGCAGAATCGGAAGCTGTGCTTGATGACCGTCTGTGGAGAGGAATACCTCTGCCAAACACAGTGGCGCCTACATTCCAGACTTGTAATATCGGCCGCACATATCAGCTCGATTTAAGGTTAGGACTGAGTTATAATGGCACCTCTGCAGCAAAGGTATGTTGGGAAGTATCCCCAGCAAGCTTTCAGCACTCTTTAAGTAATGTTCTAGGTGTACTGATGGGATCATAGCCACAGAACATCGTCCTCCCTTTAAGACTTGACTGCTTAGTATATTCGGGCATTGCACCATCATCTGAGCTGCTCGAGAGAGTAGCTAAGGTAAAGACTGCGTTGAACAACCGCCGAGTTTCTTCAACACCTTCTGCTACCTCGCGACCCCTGAATGATAAGAAGCCGACCTCCGTGGCGGGAGGTTCGAATATTACAGGTCTTCCGACCTCAACAGAGCCCCAGAACGAGCCGACCCCAATACCTCCACCACGACCTGGGACATCAAGCCAGACGGGCCAGCAACAGACGTACGATGATGCGCCTCCAAGCTATGAAGATGCAATTGCCTCAGAGCTGCCACCTATGGATGCTCCAAGGCCTGATTACGCGCCACCACCACCCGCTGAGGACGATGCTTTAAGGCGGGATGAGAAGCGAGGCTGGCACTGAGATACAAGCGCAACGCGTCTGGATACCCTTACTTCAATAGATTCGAGAACACCTAATTAAGTCTTTCACATGATCATATAGCATCCACCTTTCTCGTTCCTACAATGCCGAAATGCTTCGCTACGGCAGTTCTAAGCTTTTACATTTCCTACAAGGCACAAGGTAGTTCATTGTCGCGTGAGCGGCGCTAGCTTTCTGACTAAGCCCGTGCCAAGACGATACCTACTCAAACTCCGCCAGGGCTAGGTGAACTTCGCCCTGGACATCTCGCAGCGCAGGATAAAGCGACATTGCAATCAGCCTTCTTCTATCCCAAATCGGAAGTGGATTAAACCTCATCATACTCGGGAGAATCAAGTAGCATCATCACAGAATACACAATATCTAGTACAGCGTATTTGGAACATCGAGATAAGCCTGGCGGCTGACGCCTTGCCTCGCCTTACTTCGTGGCGACTGTTCCGACACCGTAACGAATACGGTCGTCCTGCCTCCAATACACACCATCGCCGACAAGCGTTGAACGTCGAATCGCAACTTAGACTGGGCACCGCCCAAACCGTGTCGCACCTACAAGCAGCATGACTAACCATCTCGTGGTATGGATGCCCATCTCCCCACGTCTCGCTTACCAAGGAGAGCATGGGAGCAAAGCAGTGGATGCAGTTCATGACACTGACTGGCGCACTAGGGCGACGTCTACGCGAAGATCATCGAAGAGGTCGCCGAGGCGTCTCGCGGTGATTTTGAAGAGTCTGGTGTCGGTTCCGGTACGCTCGAGGACTTGCAAAAGGTAAGCCAACCATCATCGCCTCTCGCTTGCCAAGAACTTCATCCATGATCTTGTGTTGCACATCAACATCGCCCTGCCGGCATCCATCAACCTTGAGATCAAGTTTACCGCCTTCTGATGCTCTCGAGCTCAGGGAAAGGCTGTCAATAGCTTGATGCTTCGAGCACCAGAAGCCAGAGGCCAGGCAGAAGCGGGGAGACAAAACCCGCTGGAAATCGGAGGGAGGGAGCCCGCTGTTTTTGCCAGCAATTTTATACGCGGCTTTCGCTGCACTGCCCCACCTCTTCATTCGGCGCTTTCCCCGATTCGGCGCTCTTGCGGCACCACGTGACATGCACTTGCATCTCCACCCCTTCCGCGGTTGACATCAAGATACCCATGGTCCGAGATGTCAGCTAACAGATTCTATAGGAGTGGCAGTCCAAGCTGTCTCAACGCAATGTAGCTCAGATGCCATGGGATCCCAAACCGACACTACCGGTCCAGCCACCACCAGCATCTGTGGCAAATGGAACACCCAATGGTACCAACGGTACCAACGGCGGCGCTCAAGCAGAATACGGAGGGTACGACAACAAGACACCTGTAGCCAATGGCCAACCACACATCAAGACGGAGCCAGGTACTGAGCAGCAATTTGGGGCACTCCCACCAATGGGTGCTTATCCACAGCAAACAGGTCAACAGGGTGGAGCAGCTCGCGCGGCCCAGTTGATGCAGCAGAACTATGGATCCCAGGCTGCGGCGTCGTTGAACGCTCTACAGCAGCAGCGTGGCGGCCTCGCACTGCCCGGTCAGTCAGCTCGCCCCCAGGGTTTGCAGTTGCCTGGGCAGAATCCACAGCAAATACAGCAGCAATATTCTCAACAGCAGAGGCAGAACATGATGCGCCAACAACAGCAGCAGCAGCAGCAGCAGCAGCAGCAACATCTTCAAGCTCAGCAGCAGCAGCCTAACATCAAGGTTGAGGCTGGCAGTCCAAACGTCAACCAGGGAGGCTTTCAGCAGCAGGCCAACTACGGCCAGACTGATGGAGCTGATGAGGGCATGGATGAGTGGAGGGCCATGCTCGCAGAGAGACGCGCGCTTCATGCGAGGCATGGTCAACAGGCGGACCGCATGATGAGAGATCAAGTGGCTCAGCTCTCTCAGGAGCTTGAAAGCGGCCTCATGGTACCTCTCGACAAGCCGTCATCACGCAAGTCTGCAAGACGCTCCCGTGTAATTCAACGGTCTCGCTCGGCAACCGATGAGTGTACGCTTGCAGTCCCTCAGCTTGATGGAGATGAGGATGATGAGAAGCCGGACGTCAAGGACGAAGACGACGAGGATGCCATCAATTCAGACCTCGATGACAGCGATGATGATCAAGGACCTGGCGGTGACGAAGATGAAGAGGACGAAGCTGCCGATAAGATCCTTTGCACGTACGACAAGGTGCAGCGCGTCAAGAACAAGTGGAAGTGCACGCTCAAGGATGGCGTGTTGAACACTGGCGGAAAGGAGTATCTTTTCCACAAGGCGCAAGGCGAATTCGAGTGGTAGATCGCCCACCTTTTCCCCTTGTATGCGTGGACAGAAACACACGGATACGGTGTAGCATAAAGCGATATGTCTTGTCCATCCGGGTACAACGTCCCACCTCTTCACAGATTGGACTTGAGGATAGTCAAACCGGAAACAATTACGATGGTAAGCAAACACATTCGTGAGAATGCCAATCCTTGAGGCACAGATGAATCGGGTCAGAAGGATTCGCCACAGGTGTGTTGGAGTTTCTTAGATAGATGGTTTTCTCATTCCAGCCGCGGTTGGCTCTGGTGCACGATAAGAGAGGTAGGCAGGTTGGGATCCAACAATATATATCTAATGATACATGAATTTTGCACTATATGGATGGTCCATTGCATCCACCTTTGAACGTAGATCAGCTGACCACATAGTTGTGGTGTATGTTGTCTATCCCACTAGAAACCGTTAGTGGGCCTGCGCGTGGGCATGCGTGGCCACGAACCTTGTCCAAAACTCAACCTCCACACCCCACACCACACGCACGCTTGGACCCATGTTTCGAGCTGCTGTGGCCATGTTACCCACGACAGAACTGGACATCAAGCTTCTCCAGGTAAGGTACCCGTGGCCTCTGGTCAGCAGAAGTCTGCCGTTCGTTTCCTTCATCTCTCATTCATTCCTTGAACAGTCGTAGCACATTGGTTATTCTTAGCGCATCTCTCATTGTACGCTGTACAGGTTGCAACACTACCGTATTCTTATGCTGCATAGCGCTGGGGAGAGTTTTCACGAGTCAGTCTGAGAGAAGAGAGAAAAGGCAAAACATCATGGACACCAGCAGGTATTCGTATACACCGTCATCCATCTACAGCAGCACCAGGCCGAGCAGTATCGATACTACACGCTCAAGCTTGCACCAACGAGCACCGACTCAGACTCCCTCTTATATGAATGCTGCTGTGGCACCGCAGCACCAATTACCTCCTACCCATGCACCGTCTCGTTCCATACCTCGAGTGCCGGTCGATGCAAACACAGCGTCATCTCCAGTATCGAAGGGTCTTCTCATACTTGCAATTGCCGGCCCACCCGCAAAAGAGCTTAGAACGTATGTGGAGGGGCTGCTGTCGCGCTCGCCTGCGGCAGAGGTTGCTATACTAGGATTGACTAGGCATGAATCTTCTTTGAAACAGTTAAAGATGGATATGTATGGACTGGCTGGGAAGCTCAGTCTGGAGCTAGCTGTGCAGCTGTGCCTGCGGGAGGGTTGGACCGCTGGTGTGTTGGAAGACGCTATACACGAGGCCCTCGGGAGGCGGAAAGGCAGCGCTCCAGCATCGCCTACGAACGGTAGTGTGGCGGCCAATGGCATACCTAAGGAGATCAAGGGTATCATTTGCTGTCCTCAGGTGGACCACGGTTCCGATCTGCTGGGGGTTGAGACACATGATCTTGCCAGCTCATGGCAGTCGAGTGTCGGATTCCTGCACGCGGCAGCAAGAGGTTCGATCCCGTGGATGGCCACACGTGCGCAGGGTGTCGCGAGTAAGAGCCGCTTACAGGGCCCTTTTCTGTTCACAACGAATGCACTCGCAATTCCAGGCGCTGTTGCTCAGTCGATACACCGGCCTTCGATGCGAGCCTTGCTGGACAGTCTGGATAGGTTCTATGGGCCTTCTGGAATCACATTTGGACACGCCGAGCATGAGCTGAAGTATGAGCCTGAGCTTGAAACAGTACAGCGGCCGTCTACGAATGGGACTGGGAAGCTGAGTGTCGATACACATGCTTATGGAGATCGCTATGCGGATGAGGATGTTGGTGATTCGCCAACTAAGCTCTGGGGCATGTGGGCCAATGCGAACATAGAGTGATCTGTGATACGAGCTCACATACGAATGCCAGACAATCCATCATGGGACAAGCATATCGTATGCTCGAGATGCAAGATAGCGACGAATTCTTGCTCGACCTACACTGCCCAGTCACGTTGCTTTTGCGCATCACTGATAATCGGACCTTTCGATTTCGCACGGGAAGGAGCCCTATCGTTTGCCAAAAGGACGACGAATCGACTTATACATGTGGCCAACTCAAAGTGTGATGTATGTTGTTAATGCCGCTCAACGCTAGGCCCCAGAGTGTGTCTAATCGTCCGTTACAGCGATGTCCATTACGGACAGTATCGTGCCATCAAACACCATCAATATCATGTCCTATATAGAGATGATGACAGCGCCTTTGGACTGCGGGCTGGGATTCTTGCGATGGAAAACGTGTATAATATCATTTTACAACAAAGCTTCATGACTACAGTGCTCCAGCGAGGCACATTCGACATTCCACACACTACGACGAGAGTCCTCATCAATGCGTCTATTGTATGCTGGAGTCGACCTACAGTTCGCCATTGAGGCTGGTACCCAATGCTTGCCTGGCCATATTTCTCGACTAAGCGCATTCTATAGTCGCCACTGATCTACTCAACATCGAAACCACAGAGACTCCCTTTGAGGACCACCATTTGATGCGTTGCGAGACCCATAGCTATATAAATATAAATGTTCTTTTTTATAAAAAAGGCCGCAGGTGGTGGAAACCCTTTAGATGGGCACCAGAACACAGTCTACGTGGCAGACACATCCAAATAAATGCTACTTCCTAGGTTGAGCCTGATGCTGGGACTCTAATCTTGTTTGGGCCTGGTGAGAGTGCTGCAACCATGGCCTCATTAAGATACCAATTTTACTCTCTACTATCGGCAATGTCGTTGGAGGCGAAATCATTGCAGGTGCAATCCCATGATTACGTAGTCGTCGAGCTATTACATTCCTCCCTTCAGTAATGTTGTGCTGTGTTTCCACAAGCTTGGCTAATTCAACGTGGTCCTTCGGTCTATCGGCGCCAAGAATGCGATATTTCGATTCGACAGAAGGCTAGAGCAAGCACAAGAGCAACGTCAACTCCTGCTGCTAACCGAAGCTTCCAAGCTGTCCGGTCAAGGCCTCGTCGATGCAAGAAGCTGATGTCATTATTCTCGACCAAAGACATTTCGGCAAAGGGGATACCCTCAACCTGGAACACTGTCGTAATTCCAGTATGGTCGGAAGATTGCATACTGATGCTGAATAAGCCCTCGCTGCTAAGAATTTGGGCTTCAGCCGCGGTGTTTTGCTTCTCAGTGGATATGCTGTCCTTGATGATGCATAGTTCTCTCCCCTGAGGATCTTCTACAATCCATTGCTTTAATTTTGATTTGTAATGCCGCAGGTCTAGGAGGTGTTCACCGGAAGCACTTTTGAGGCTGCGTCGCATGCTCCAAGACGTCAAGAGGCCGTTTCCTTCCAGCCTGTAGAGCTCGCCTTCACGTTCGCCGCATACTGTAGCATCTCGCAGAAAGCGATCACTACACCGGATTTCCAGCGTGGATTCAGCCTGCGTAAGGTAACCACGGTCTACGAAGACTGGAACAGTTGGGGTCTTAAGTAGTAAAGACATTTTGTTGTTGTCTGATATCGCTGAAGGAGAGGTAAATATCTTTCAAGATGGGTGTAACATTCTATGCGGGGATATGGACGCAGCGTACTATTGAAGTATGTATATAGCTCCTCTGTTCCATTCAAGCTCCCACTATGATTTCATAGCACCGATTTCAAAGATAACCCAAGCACCGATGCCACTAGATTAGGTATAAGAGAGCTTGACAATTCACCTGGGCGGAGACGTTTGGTGTGCCGTCACTCCGCCGTGCCACGCTTTTGCGTCCGACGTAACCATCACCAGCCCCGCCCGTACTCCATACACGGTTCTAGTGTGGTTCGCAGGTGGAGTGGTGATGCTTGAACGGTAGAAAAATCTACCTCTTGAAAGTTCCAACGAGGAGTACTTGACGGGAGGCCATATGTACTGTACGTCTACCTGAATACCTAGTCAGCATGTAATTGGGCCACGACAACGATTCTGCTAGGTAACTTAGTCGCGAGGCACTGCTGACGTGGGAGTCTGCGTAGCCTGAGATGTTCGTACAGCTGCCTCGTCAACTTTACTGCTGCAATGACATTGATTCTGAATCCAAGTACGTTGATGATCGGGCAATGTGAGCTATCAATGCCGAAAATGAAGGTCCATTTGATAGATTGGACCACCAAGTCTCCGCCAAGACCCAATACAACCGTGATTGTAGCGCAAGCCAACGGGAGCGCACGGTGATTGGCTGGCTCAACGGACATCTCATGTTACACTTGGTTACCGAAACTACATCCTACTTGAAGCAGTATACCATAATAATAATAATACTCCGTACCCCCATTGACAAACACGCCATACCAATTCGACACGTACACGCACGTCCAAGATGGCGTCGCGTACGCCGACTCCCGATGGGAGCGCTCGCGAACGCCTGCCAAATCTCTTCGAAGTTTTGTCGCGAAGAACGCTCGCGCCGGTCGACCTCTTCTCCTTTTATATCTATATGCGTGATGTGCAGAGGAGCGTGGACTATTTGGACTTCTGGTATGGCCTACCGGCAGCTGTGGAAGAAAAGGGGAAGATACACAGAAGGAATATGGGCAACTGACCAGCGGATAGGCTCGATGTCTCCCAGCACATGTCTCTATGCCGACACTATGTGCGAGAACTACGGCGCTCAGTCCTTGTCTCAACGCCAGATCTCGAGAAGGCTGGTTCGAAGCGCTCGTCACAAGTCTTGGACAATTACAATCTGGAGCGCTCTTCCTCTGAGCAAGGTCCGAGCGGCACATATGGCACCGAGCTAGGGAAAACACCCAGCGACCAGCGATTGAGCGCGTTTCTCCGTAATGATAGTGGAAGCCACCATTCACCGAAGGGTAGCCAAGGGAGCAATGCAGGGTCGGAGCAGCGCGGTGAGGAGCCGCCTCGTGCTTCCTTCATGACTGGACAATCGCATTCGCATGGCTCCAGCCCACATATCCATAGCAATGCCTCGCCCAATCACGCCGTAGCACGTACAGATATCAGAGCAAGTGCGGAGAAGATTCTCTACACTTTTCTACTCCCAGGAGCCGAGCGCGAGATCATACTTCCCCATGGCATCTTGAACGACATCATCAATTCGATAGAGAAGGAAGGACGCGACGACCCAGAGGTATTTGATGATGCTAAAGACTACGTCTTCCAAGCAATGGAGCGCGATGCTTTCCCAGGCTTCTTAAGGGCAAAAGCATTGGGCAACATTATTCAACCATCGGTAAGTCTCGATCCCATGCTGCACTTTCCCACAAACAGTAACTTGGCAAGGCTCAGGGCTGACTTTCAGTGCGTTGCAGATGATGTTGCGTCTCATATTCGGCCTTGTATCGTTGTTTGCTGCCTTCTGGGCGGCTTTCGTCTTGATCTTCCTGAACAAAGACCGAGCGACACGATGCTGGGTAGGTCTTAAAAACGGTCCAAATTATGTCATGATGCTGACGGAACTGTAGCTCATTCTTCCCTTCACCGTCGGGATTTATTTTCTTGCCTCTCATCAGTATATGCTCGACCCAATTCTTGCATTGATGGGTCTTAGCGAGTATACGTTCCTGAGCTTCTCTCGAGTCAAAGAGCCATATGTCAGGTAAGTCCCTGTAATTCGTTTTAGCTGTGATGTTTGCTGATGTCACATGTCTGCAGAAAACTGCTGAACAAGCGTGCGACAATGTGTCTCGGCTGGATCATCATCATTGACGCTGCGTTGTTGTGCTTGTTCATCTTCGTACCAGGCAAACGCTTGTAAGCTCGAGGCTTATCTTCAGAAAGTCTTCTGCGTTGTGTATTAGTACTTGGCGTTCAGGCATACTTTACGGGGGAGAAGGTAACCAATACCCCAGAACACCTTTAGGGTTAAACTCTCGTACACTGGTTGTGCTTGCGTTGCCGCTTGCGTTCCTTGATTCTGCTTATGAAGCAGCTGGTAATGAAACTAATGATAATTTCAAATCGAACCACCTCTCATTGTGCTGTTGGCCAACCCAAATGTTCACTTCAGAGGCAAATCATAATGACCGCGCCACTGATAAGACAATAGTGCGGTTTCGCCATGCAATAGCGCAAGTCAGCCATCACTTTCCGACCGGACTAAACAAGGCAGTTGCATAATCTTCAAGAGCAATGAAAGCAACATATGTTTTCTGGCCTTCTTTGAACTAGTTGTCTGGTTCTCGCTTTCCGACTGTCAAGCTCGACTTGCCACGGATGTATATCGACATGCACGAGCGTCGTCGTTACCTTATACGACGCCCGTTCCACCACTACGACTGCACACGATTACCAATTTTGACTTTGACGTCCTCAAAAATGAGCCACATACACTCACAGACCCAGCCGTAATAGGACTATCCTTGTCATTTGTGTATTGATTTCTTTATACAAATGCATTAGTGGAACATTCGCCACTGGCTTTCTTCGTCAACCACCGCTACTATCGCTTTTTCGTATCGTTGCTGCCCTCATTCCGCATACAACAGAGCGGCTGGATACATCTATGCTGCGAGTCTTACACTGGAATATTCCGAATACATTCATGTGATGGACATCTCGAGAACCAGCGCTCGTACGACCACGGAGGATGAGCAACCTATCTCAGAAGAACCTATCGTGAACATCACTAGCCAGCAATTACGCAGCAAGAACTCTGATATATGGCCTGACACGACAGATGACGAAGGTGCTGAGCCCTTGAGGGTCTCAGAACAGGAAGCGAAGTCATCAACAGCTAGGACCTCATCACCTAGCGAGGTCCATGAGCCAGCGCTTGACATTTGGCCTGACACTTCAGACGATGGGAACAGTCGAGATTCAGAGTTCGAGAGCAATGGTGCGTTAGAGGTATCTGAGTCTCCGAAAGCTCGAAGGAGTGATCAGACGGAGGTTGTAGCGGGGGTAGGAGGTCTTGGAGTACTATCTGAATTGCCACTTTATGGTGAAGCTGAACCGAAAGGCAATGGAGGTTCACTCGAGGACTGCTTGCAAAATTTGAATCATTGTACGCCTGGCACTCCGGTGCAGCATAGTCGAGATTCATTTCAAGCTCATAAGCAAAGCCTACCTGCTAGAGATACGAGCGAGGGCAGTACACCGTATGAGGATGTTCTAGACGAACCTGGAACACCAGCTCTGACAGAATCTCAAGTAGAGCACAACCGCAAGAGGCCTGTCGAGAACAAGCCACGTTCTCAGTCTGTTGCCGAGACAGTCAAGGGGTTGAAGCAGCAAAGCGACAGCAGTAGTAGCTGCTCTGCCATGACTCAAAAACAACAGCACAACCAACCTCTCCCCGAAAATCTTGCTCACGGAGAAGCACGAGACTACGTTGCATTGATATCACAGAGCGGCTCTCTCTCAGGTGAAACCAACACCGCAAGCTCATCCGCATCTGAAAACGCTCTTGCAATGTCAACATTGCCGGCAACGCCTAGTCACCTTCTGCATCTAAGCAACGTATCTTACTTCACTGTCGAGTCTATGGAGACAAGAGCAACGCCAGTCGACCGGTCAATAGCGTCTTCTGAGGTCGCGAAAGTAGTCGCAGGAGCTCGGGCTCCAAGCGCCTCGAGAATTGCACTACAGAACGCCTCGACCTTTCCTATTAGACGAATGTCAAGCAACGATGAGCTTCGAGAAGGACGGCCGATAGCTACACGCTTGCCTCACCGGGCTGGAAAACCCATATCTCCACATGTACAGATCGAAAGCCCAATAGTACCAGAATCTACGTCTAGCGCAGGGTCATCCTCACTGGCCTCCATTGCTGGTCATAAAGAACACCACAGCAAGCTTAGTGATCTTGTCAGGAATGCTATTATAGGCTTCTCAGACGGTCTTACCGTTCCATTTGCTCTCGTTGCTGGACTCAGTGCCCTGGAGGACAGGAAGGTCACCATCCTTGGTGGACTCGCCGAGCTATTTGCCGGTACCTTGTCGATGGGTCTGGGGGCCCTCCTTGCTGCATTCACCGAACGGATGCGTTATGACTCTGAGGAGAGGCGAGAATGGCGTGAGGTTGCAGAAGAGCCACTGGTTGAAGAGGAAGAAATATTCGAGATTCTTGGCAAGTATGGTGTCTCGAGAAGTGCGAGCACACCCGTTGTAGAGAGCCTAAAAAGCAATGAAGACATGTGGGTGAAAGTTAGTAGACATCAATGCATTAGGATTATGAGAGGAGCCGCTGACGGCTATCACAGTTTATGATGGACTTTGAGCTTCAGCTCAAGAAGCCCACCAAGCGAGAAGCCTACCTTGAGTCGGTTGTCATGGGCGTGTCGTACTTTATTGGTAAGCCGGAATATGAGGATGATATGACTCTACTGGACCACTGACCTTGTCCAGGCGGAATCTTTCCACTAATGCCATTTCTGATCTTCCCGGAGGAGGAAATATACTCCGCTCTTTTCTGTGCTATTGGAGTTTCTGCGGTGCTTTTAACCATCTTCGGGTTTGCGAAGTCGAAAGCTGCCGGAGCAACGCACAAGAAGGCACTACTTGGTTCGATCCAGACACTGTGCATTGGTGCTGTCGCAGCTGGACTCTCATACGCCATTGTCTGGGGCCTGCTGAAAGGATAGAATTCTAAAGAAGGGAAAAAGAGTGAGAAGAACATGCCGACCTAGATTGTGGATACCACAAGAGCAGGGAAAGGTTCGGTTTGATACTCGACTCTTGATGGCTCGAGGTTTTTGGAACGGACATTTGGCTATCAGGGTGCCTCTGCTGAGGCGCGCTGGATATTCACTCATGCCAAAGGCTTTCCTGTGTAATGCGCCGTTCCTACAAAGACAATCCACTCCCCATTGTTAGCCCTAGTTATAGAATGCGTAAAAACGTCCTTCAGGAACGGCTGGCATCTTTCTGAAGGAGCCAGCAGGCGAGCAGATTTCTTGTCTGATCTAGCTCACTGGGGTAGATATGACCTATGTGCCACAAGCCTCACACACACATGATGCCACAGGCTCAAACCAGCAAAAACGATTTGTCAATTCAACGCACGTATCTCTACCGAGCTGGGTGTTGGAACCACATGCCGGTTTTGCCTGGACCAAACATAGCCACATTTGCCATCTCGCATCACGATTGGCCACATAATGCGACCGGATGGTCATCGGATGCAGAAGCCAATGACTTGCAGCAACACTAAGACGGCAACGACCGCCATCAGCACTCGCATATAGTGGATGGCGTTTTCTCGCACTTATTGGCCAAGTCTCACTGTTTGCTTAGGAGGTGCACCGCGTTGCGGAACATTAGACAGGTGGCCATCCCATGCAAAGTTGCAGCTGCGCGTGCTGATTGGCTGCATGTCAAGTGCCAAGAGGGGCCAGCGCTGGACGTCAAGTGAGCTTGAGTGGCTGAGAGCAATCGCTACTCGACACAAGTCTACCACACTTGACTCAAACAATTCTCCCCGCCTTGAGTGTCTACTCTCGACTTTTTCTTCCCTTTCATTTGCCTCGCTCCTTGTGCTCGTGCCCATAGGGTACGACGTCGTAATCATGATCGTGGTGTCAGCCGGAGTCGCCATGGTGGATGCTTAGAATCTCATCCAGCCTTCAACAGTGCTGTCTTGACTTCGTTAGCTTCGCCGAGAGTCTGTTGATGGCGGTGGTGATGGTAATGGTGGCTACATGGCCGTTGCAGCAAGGATGTGGCTTCTTCTTTGATTATGAATGAGGAAAACGGCTTCGATTGACCTTAGTTCTCATGTGTGGATCACAAGGCATAATCGCCGCGTCTTGCTCTTGCGTACTTATTAGTCGACTTTCTGGTTGTCCTCGATGAGCTGTGGCTTTCTAGGCTTTGTATTTTGTCTTCATTGTTCTTGCATTCCGTTTCGTTTCGCCTCGTCTCTTTCGCCTATCTGAGTTGATTCGCCTCTTGGCTCCCTCTTGTTACACCCTGTTGCTGTTACCATTTGAGGGTTCCTTCACCTCACGCTCGAGGATGCTGGCCATTCTTGTTTTGATCTGAAAATATTCCTGTCGCTTACGAACCGAACACGTTGACTTCACATCGGCTGTTTCAGGTGAGGTTTGCCATTATTGATCGGTAGGAACTGTGGGAACCTGGAAAAGTGCATGCGACGTCGAAGAGAGAGGTACGTTAATACTGGGCGATGCTGCATATCGGATGTCGCAACAGATGTCGTCGATACAGAACCTGGGTGCTAACGTTGTACAAGTAGCACTCTACCACCTTCTAGTACCACGTAGTCCTCGATCACACGTTCTGAGTTCGACAACGTTGCAGCGTGACCACTACATGCTCCGATCTATACCGTGCGCACTCTATCCTACGATTGTAGGGACTGGGTTGGAGGCTCAGCGTCCATTCGATCTTGTCGCCAGTTCACAGCATCGACACCCATCAAACCTTTCGCACGAACCCGTCAGTAAAACAAGGTGACCGTTTCTTGCTACTGGTGAGGGATTGTTGTGAGCCCGCTGTATGGAATGGCGTGGTCAGGAAAAGCCTCTCCATACAGTTCCATGGTCGACACTGACCAACACAATGAACAACCTCTCAACCTGGTGTGCAATCCGCAGGCTGCATTGTTCAGGGGTACCTACCAGTCAGTACCATTTGGCGAAGGTGACTTGGATATCTATGAGGACCAGAGACGGCAGCTATCAGTATCACCGACGTACTGCACTGTCCGGCTTCGACGTCAACCATCACAAGGGAACCTGGGGCATCAACACAGCAACGTCGCTCCTTCCTTGAAAGACGAGACATACCCAGATACCCCGCCCCACACTGCCATTTCGACGCCAAACTTTTCCCCTTCACTCTTATTACCTTTACTTGGAACCCCCGCGCTGTCTCACTCCGCAACATCTCCAACGCTCTCTTGTTCCACCTTCGACACTCTCCTTTCAGCTCCTTCACCTCCCCCACCGACTATCGTGAATGGTAGCTACCCAACCAGCCCACGCTTGCTTCACGAGGGCGATGCTATTGAGCCGCTGCGGTCAAAACGTAAGTTCACTTCGCTGAGACGAGCGAAACGTCTCCCTCATCCACACCAAGACGTGTGGCAAGTGCATGCAGCAGTCAGGCAGGTCGAAGCTGGTATAAACTCTGGCATTGGCAACAGCAGCAGCAGCAGCGAACCGAATGAAAGCGACCGCGAAGCAAGCCATCGCGTACTTGTCGACCGAGCTGCATCTGTCAAAGCAGCACGAAGGCGCAAAGGAGCATCGCGCGAAGTCAGATTTAACGGCGTCGATGACTACAATAGCTCTCATTCGCTAGAAGAACAATCGCTACACCCAGTCCATCAACCCCAGACAGATTCACCATTCCCAATATCTGATATCAAGTTTCCATTCCCGCCAGGCCAAAATTGGGAAGGCACCTTTGGTAAGCGTACCGCCAAAGCTTCTTTCGCGTAGTCATGCTAATTCACAGGCTCAGGGCATCTTGGACAGCCTGCATCACCTCGAAGTCTAGCTACATTGCAGTATCGAGGTGCCGATTTTGATGTAGTGAATCCTCACGAATCTTTACTTCTTGGAAACCACCAATTTGAGACCCCCGCCGAGATTGACGGGCTTTTGGACGACTATTTTAATGACCACTCAATCCTTGGAGACGCTGGTCGCGAACAGACATTCAATAGAATGTCATCACATCCCAGCTTAACAGGCTCTGAGAGCTCGAGACGCACCCGTGTCCTGTACGAGAATGCGGAGAGCGCTCGGTATAATATCCTACACGTTCAAGGTATGCTGACATTCGACTACTTGGACTTGCAGATGGCTTTACTGACTTTAAACCCAGCAGGCAGCCTGGCTGCGAGATCTAATGACGAATTTAGCTTGAGAGATCTCGAGGCTACAGTGCCAGCACCACTGAACATTCGTAGGGACCGGCGGCCTCAAGATTCGAGGGCTCGTAACATCCGCAACAGTGTTCTTGGATTTCTTGGTCTAAACGAGCTACATGCTGTCAGCGCTAATGACAACGAATCGAACCCAGAGCAAGAATTGCAAGAAGCTGAAGAAGGTCAACTTAACAGCCAATACCTGCAGGAGTCTGGTAAGGTGTCACCCATTTTCAAGTACGAATTTTACTAATTTAGTGATAAGACGATATACAACCGCACTCGCGCCACGCAAGCTCGTTGTACCCACCTGACGATTCCAGAGAGACACCTGGTCATGACGCCAATCCATTCGTGATCAGCGATGATAGTGAAGACAATGAACCACATCAACGTACACAAAGACATTTGCAGCTTGATCATCCGCTGCGTACACCATATCAAGATCAGTACGCCAGTGACCATGACTTCAACAGCCGTGGTGAAGTTGATCAAGCGTATGTACAAAGTTTTCGTCGTCCCCATTTTGTGAGATCACTTACGAGCTGTTTTTCTTCACAGGGATGAATCTACGGGACAAGACAATACCATTGACCGTATCTACATGTCATATAGCCGCCCATATGTTCGCGGCAAAGACAATGTCAGCAGCGGTTTCATTGCTCGCTATCGAGACAGCTGGCCTTCCCTCTCAGATAGTGAAGATGATCGCGGCCACACATCAGACTGGCACACTAGCAATGAAGATATGGAGGATGTCAAGACTAATGCTGCACCTCAACTCAGCGAAGGTCTCTCAAAGCGCACAATTGCTTCAGACCAGCCACTCAGAATTCCGCCTCGGGTGCCTGCCCCGATACCTCCTCTTCGGGACTGCGATCGTCGAACGACTAACCCTTATGTACATCCTATTTATTCTGACCTCCCAGATACGGAGCAAACATATGGCGCTACAGATCAGCTCCTTGCCAGCCCAACCACGGTTAGGGTCGGATCAGACGCCCAGAAAGAGTCCCCCACCTATGCAAGCCGCTCGAGAACAGAGACAACTATAGCACTTGCAGAGAGCGGAAATGCCATGCACGCGCACAACATCGGCATCGCCATGACAACAAATTGTCGAACAGCAAGTGACGTTCCAGAATTGCCATCCATATGGTCGAATTCTGACTTTCGTCAAGCTCGCTCCCGGCAAAATGTCTGCCGCTCCCACACCCACACAAGACAAGCAGGCTCCCAAGATGGAAGTGAGTGGGCAACAGAAGTAGATAGCCAAGACGGCAATGAAGGGTATCTACCAGCTGTACCACTCAATCCATTCGCCCGTTGCCCACGACCAGTCAGCGGTGATAGCTATGCAGACACAAGCGTCTACGAATCAGCATTTGATGACAACGACTATCAGACTGTTGTTACACGCCACGAAGTCGGAGCAGCTCGAAGATTTCCAGAGGAACAACATGACGCAGACATGTGCGGAATGCCTCTTACCGACCAGCTGACTGTAAACCGGCGTCAAGATGCTGTAGAGAACCTCCGTCAAGTCCGCCAACGTAGGAGGGAACACGCTGCAGCTGAAGATGCTATCGATCAAGTCACGGCTCACATGTCCCCAGCAGAACCTGCAGGAGCCATGAGTATGGTACATGAGGACTCTCCACTCGACCGCATCAGCAAGTCTTGCAAATACTGGGGCGACTTTTTGAAGAGCTCACTTTGGTCTGAGTCCACCCGTGCAGTCAAGTCCGATACCGAGCTGTCAATCCTGAATGGTGGCAACCCAACCAACCGAGGCGACTCAAGCAGCATGGGGGACTACCGAAGTAGAGCTTCGATGCGGCCTGAGACGTCAACACCAAACAGCGGCCTACTCCAACCGGCACAAGACTCCTGGACACCCCTGCCATTCCCAGCCGCAGCGCATGTGAACACAACTTCGCGCACGCCGATGCGCCCTCGACGCATGCGAGCTGGGCAGCAAGAGTCTGTCGAGAGGCAAATTGAACTACAGCCTCTCAACCTCGCACGTGACCGAGCACCTGCTCGGTCGCGCTACGGTCCTCTGACTGATAGCGAGCTCATCTTACATGAGCCTCGCTGGACCGAGCACGTGCGCAGCAGGAGTCTGCTGCCCACTATCACCGCCTTCTCCACCACCGCCGCACGTGACCGCCAGCAGGTCAATGCGCATGACAGTCTGGAAGGGTGGTGGGTGGAGGTCTGCTTGGCGTTTCCTCTCTCGCCGCTGCTGCTCGGCCTTGGTGCGTTCGACTGGGCCGTCAGACACTTCTCCCGTGGTCGCATTACGGAGGTGGCTCCCTCATTGAAGAGAGCGAGCCTGACCACGATGTTGCCCCTGAACCTTCTGGTTTGGGGGGTCATCGCTGGGATGGTCACTCTCTTCGTGTGGATCGGCCACCGCGCCGCTGGAGGGGAGTAGGCGTGCTCAGTCAGATGGCCTTCGCGAAAGAGGGGGTTCCTTTTTATATAGCGTAACGACTGCCTTTGGGGCCTCATTTACAGTCTTCACCTTTTTTTAATCAATCTCTTGTCCCATGGTGCAACCGGTAGCTTAGCAGAGTAGCACTTCGGCAGAAGCATTACAGTAGATGTCTCCAAGTAAGGCCACGAAGGAAGTCACGGTAAGGCTTGTTCAACTGTCAGGCGTTAACGTACAAATAGGTCCGCATTACTTGGTGTTGTCGGTAACAAATTCGAGCTGCACCAGACCGGTGGTGCGGCCAGATCGTGCGGGCGTGCGATGTGGAGAACATACTTGCATGCATCAACAGGTCGATCACCGAAGAAGTCGAAGACCAACACAAGATGAGACGCGCTGCAGGCCAACCCAATCCGGCGGGCGACCCCCGTCAAATTCGCTCATCAAAACAATCCCTCGAAGCCGCGACGCGCCGCTCGAAAAAGCCCCAGCTCCCGCGCCCCGCCAGCGTCGCACTTTGTTTCCTGCCCTCTCGCTCGCTCGCTCGCTCAGCTTATGCAATTCACCGCGTCAATCGAATCCGGTCGATTCATCTAATCAAATCTTCCTGCCCACCTGTGCTACATAAACACTGGGTTATTAGAGGGAGCAGCACGAGCACCAGGAAACGCTTTTATATCGATTAACGCGCCTGACAGCATGGCGGCTCCAAAACAACAACAGGTCACTGTTGACGTGGACGAGTTCGTGAGGACTCGAGATGCGGTAAGCTCTCCGACCCAAAACAACGCGACGCGCGCCGTGCTTTTTGCGACAACAGACGCGGCGACGATATGCACTGGTCGCGTAATGCACTGCGCATAGGAAAATGGTCGCTAACGTCACGCGATTCAGTTGTCGACGGCCTATATGTCGCTGTCAGCCTCCATAGACAAGGCGGTCAAGGCATACATCGAGCATACAAACGTGGTCCTTGCAGGCGGCAGCTCTCTGGATGTTTCCTACCTAACACAGCCGTTCCACTCGCTCTCTGGTGTTGCAAGTCTTGCGCAGAATGGACTGTCCGGCCCACCGCCGTCTGGCGGCTTGGCTATACCACCTCCCACGCCAGCGCCTGCCAACAACCTTGACGCTATCGCTGCTGCAGACGTAGGTATCGACGGCAAGCGGAAGCGCAACTACAAGCCTCGCGACCCGAACGCACCCAAGAGACCACTGACAGCATACTTCCGCTACTTGCAGCAGAATCGCAAGAACATCACCGACGAGTTTACTGGCGATGAAGCGCGTGCACCAGGCGAGATAAGCCGTATTGCTACGGAACGCTGGCACAAGATGTCCGACAAGGAAAAGCAGCCGTATCAGGACGAGTACAGGCGCGAGCTGGACAAGCATGTTGGGGAGATGGAGGTGTACAAGGACAACGGTGGAGACATCACAGATGCCCAGCTGAAGAAGCTGAAGGAGACCGCAGCAAGGCAGATGGACAGCTTACATGCTGGTGTATCGCTCGATGACGAGCTAGAGAAGGCGACCGGTGCGGCCCCCGCAGCAGAGAGCTCAAGCAGCGATGATAGCAGCACTGACAGTGAAAGCGAAGATGAGCCTGTCAAGGAGCCCACTCCACCTCCACCACCCGCCTCCACAAAGAAATCCAAACGAGCCTCCAAGGCTGCCGCTACGTCCACCCCCAAACCCGCAGAGACGTTCAGTTCTCTTGACGCACCTGCTTCGCGCTCCAGTCCTGATCTCAAGCGCAAGTCTATCGACGGCCCCGAGCCGGAGAGCGGCAAGAAGAAGCGTGGGCGCAAGACCAAGGCGGAGAAGGAGGCAGAAGAAGCCAAGGCAAAGGACAGCAGCCCTAGTAAGCCTGCAGATAGCGATGCTGTTGAAGCTAGTGGTAAGAAGAAGAAGGAGGCCAGTAGGAGGAGGAAGAAGGGCGGCGATTCATGACATGTTTTCATCCGTATATGATTTATGTAGACCACATGGCTGGCTGGAGAAGCGTATGGAGAGTAAGAGGGAGGTTGGTTCGATTTGGTAGCGATTGACTTCCCTGTTCCGGATGTCCAGTATCGTTGCAGCCTGCCGCATATGTGCCTTTGCCCCGTTTCATACACTATCATTTGAACATCAGCACAATCTTGACTAGCACTCCCAAATCTTCAAACTGATGTGATTGCTCGTGCAGCAGCACCCATCAAGGGCCCAAGGGCTATTTGGATTCCATCGTACTGCGCGCGCGCGCTGCCCCTCACCCCACCTAGCATGTGAGCACAAGCTAGTTCGGGATCCAATGCTTGCGCCTTGCTTCGGCATCCAAATCCAAGATCCTTATCTGGCGCTTTGATTTCACATATACCCTGATCAGAACCTACTCGTAAGACGGCAAAAGCTGATGTTATAGCACGAGAAGCAAACACCCCATCAAGCAATACGCCAAAATGCAGTTGGCACCAAAAGAGGTACATCTTCTCTCCTCTAGGTTCCACTCACCAGCCAGCTGGCACACCATTTATATTGATACGCAACCTGATTAACACTTGCCTCTTTCCTGCACAACAGATCGATAAATTTACAATCACCTCACTAGGTTTCCTCGCCCAGCGCCGGCTCGCCCGAGGCGTCCGCCTGAACCATGCCGAAGCCCTCGCGCTCATAGCCAGTGTCCTGCACGAGCTCATCCGCGATGGCAACCACACCGTCTCCGACCTGATGGCTCTCGGCTCTACGCTCCTTGGCCGACGTCACGTACTGCCCTCCGTCCCCCATACACTGCACCAGGTTATGGTCGAGGGCACCTTTCGGAACGGCACCTACCTGGTCACAGTGCACAACCCGATCGCAGGCGACGATGGGAATCTGGAGAGGGCACTGTATGGGAGTTTCCTACCTGTACCAGACCAGGGAAAGTCCTTCCCTTGGCCTTTGGAGGATATGAGTGTGTATGAGTATGAGAGGCAGCCTGGCGCTGTGGTAGCAGTAAAGGGTGATAGAGGCAATATCCTTCTCAATAAGGGCAGGACGAGGATTGCTTTGAAAGTCGTCAGCAAGGGCGATAGGCCTATACAGATCGGCAGCCATTTCCACTTCGTTGAGGCGAACCCAAAGTTGCAGTTTGACCGCGTGAGGGCGAGGGGCTACAAGTTGGACATTGCAGCTGGGACAAGTATCAGGTTTGAGCCTGGTGATTCTAAGACCGTGACGCTCGTCGAAATTGGAGGGCGGCAGAACGTCAAGGGAGGCAACAATCTTGCCAGTGGTCACATCCATGATGAAGGGGTTGCTAGGTCTCTGCTGCAGCGACTGCAAAGTGGAGGATTCTTGAATGTATCGGAGGATCCGCAGGCGGATCAAAGACTAGAGCCCTGCTCCATGTCGAGGGAAGACTACGTATCCATGTTTGGGCCTACTACAGGCGACAGGATTAGGCTTGGCTCTACTGATCTGTGGATCAAGGTCGAGAAGGACTTGACGAGCTACGGTGATGAGTGTTGCTTTGGTGGTGGCAAGAGTGTACGCGATGGCATGGGTCAGGCAGCTGGTGTGCCTGACAAGGACTGCCTGGATGTCGTTGTTACCAACGCCCTCATTGTCGACTGGACCAGCATTTACAAGGCTGATATTGGTATCAAGGATGGCATCATTACAGCCATTGGCAAAGCTGGCAATCCTGACTGTATGGACGGTGTCGACCCGGAGATGGTTGTTGGATCCAACACAGACGTTATTGCTGCTGAGCACAAGATTGTGACGGCAGGCGGTAGCGACACGCACATTCACTTAATATGCCCTCAGCAGGCAACAGAGGCTCTTACCAGCGGTATAACTACGTTCCTAGGCGGCGGTACAGGACCAAGCACAGGAACCTGTGCGACTACTTGCACGCCTTCCGCGACCTTGATCAGGCAGATGTACCAGGCGTCGGATTGCGTCCCAATCAATATTGGTATTACCGGCAAGGGCAACGAAAGCGATGTCTTGCCACTCCGTGAGCAGGCCGAGGCTGGCGTTTGTGGCCTCAAGATTCACGAGGACTGGGGGGCAACACCTGCGACTATCGATGCTTGTCTGCAGGTTTGCGACGAGTATGATATACAGTGTCAGATCCACACTGATACACTCAACGAGAGTGGTTTTGTCGAGACCACTGTTGGCGCATTCAAGGACCGCACAATTCACACCTACCACACTGAGGGTGCGGGCGGTGGCCACGCACCAGACATCATCTCGGTTTGCGAGCTGTCAAATGTTCTGCCAAGCTCTACCAACCCCACCCGTCCATATACCGGCAACACTCTTGATGAGCACCTTGACATGCTGATGGTCTGCCACCATCTGTCAAAGAACATACCTGAAGACGTAGCGTTTGCCGAGTCTCGCATTCGCGCCGAAACGATTGCTGCAGAGGATGTACTTCATGATCTGGGGGCGATATCCATGATGTCCTCTGACTCACAAGCTATGGGTCGATGCGGTGAGGTGATTCTGCGCACGTGGAACACAGCCCATAAGAACAAGATCCAGCGTGGTACATTGCCTGAAGACGAAGGCACAGATGCCGATAACTTCCGAGTCAAGCGCTACGTGAGCAAGTATACGATCAACCCTGCAATCGCACAGGGCATGGGACACATCATTGGCAGTATCGAGGTTGGCAAGCTGGCCGACCTTGTCCTATGGGACCCAGTGAACTTCGGCGTGAAGCCCACTATGATTGTGAAGGGTGGCATGGCGGCCTGGAATGTCATGGGCGATCCGAACGCGAGTATCCCCACCGTCGAACCAATGTACATGAGGCCAAACTTTGGCACCATGGTTCCTCAGACCAGTATAGCCTTCTTGAGCCAAACGGCTATTGAGAGCGGCAAAGGCAAGGAGTATGGCCTCAAGAAGCGCGTCGAGGCTGTCAAGAGCTGTAGGAACATCGGAAAACGAGATATGAAGTTTAACGATGCACAGCCGAGGATGAAGGTTGATCCTGAAAGATATGTGAGTACGCCCAATCTCTTGACCTGTTCGTTCATCTGTTCGCTGACATTGCGTTCAAAATAGACTGTGGAAGCAGATGGAACGGTGTGCACAGCTGAACCCGCGAGCATCTTACCGTTGACTCAGCAGTACTTTGTGTACTGATTTTGAGCACCACTGCTGAAAGTCTCTCGTTTGGCTAGATCTTTTCGAGGCTGTACAACCCACATTCAAAGTAGCGTCCGGTTCCATTAGTTGTAGAGATGTTGTGTACGTCTGTAGTTTGCCTGTTTCAAAACGCGGCCGAAATCCGTTCGGTTGCTTTGACATCGTGAGACTCTCGTTTAGATGCGGTTTTCTAAAGGGGGGTGTAAGAACTGCCAAGTTCCTGCCGGAGAGCCTGGCATGTTCGGACCCTGCACCACGCGGTGAACAAACCGGTCGCGATGGAAGGCTGTCGATTGCATCCGAGTGAGCGTCCATCTCGTGATCAAATGAAGAGCATGGGAGTCTGCGCGATCCTGCTGACAGCAACGCATTGACGTTTATTTCGAGCGTAGGTGCTGGGTCCGGTGGGTGTCAACATCACGATGCTCCAAGGCAACGACCGCTCGGTAAGAGGACTGGGAGGCTGGAGCACGTGCTGCTCGCATGTCTGCGCAGAGATGGCCAGGTGGCGAACAATGAGCACGTCGCGTCTTTATCGGATGAGATTGCTGGATCTTGGCTGCCCATGGATGCTTACGGCGGTGGATGGGTCCCAATCTTGATGCTTGGCACCGATGGGCAGGTGCCTGGATAGTCATCCTTAGGTGAGAATTTGGAGTGCCAAGGGCCGCGAGATGATGATGACGGTGATCACTGTGGATGGTGATCGCTATGACTGAGCAAAGGCAGACCGCTCCATCGTTAGCACTGGGGCTAGAACGCCTGAACTAAGGACTTCATACTGTAACCGGATACTGTAAAAAACCCAAGGGTGGCGGCCATAATCCGGGTACACACGACCTCACACTGCTGCGGTTGCTGCATCTGAAAAAGGCCAACCAGAAAACATTGGACCATCCTGCATCGAAGTGGTGCAAGGAAGGGCTGATGATGGGCCAATGTGGCACGTCTGCTGCCTCAGTAGAAAGCGACCTGCTCGAGGTGGGAGGCAGGACTACTGTAGCTAGTGGTTGAATTATCCGAAGGTGGCTTTCGGATGGGGAGTGCTGCCGGTCAAATCCCTTGTTCGTGTATACCAAGGTTAGTATAATGTAGGATCCAGCTCAGCTGTCGCCAAGAAAAACAAAACAATAACAACCAAAAGTACCATGTCTTGGGTATTGCTGTGCATTGCTGTGCATTGCTGTGTTGTTAGTGTGTTCTACTCTGGCTGCTTGGTCATATGCATCCCATGCATCCATCCTGCGACTGCTTTCCAGGAGGTTGGCGACTGGTGCACGACTATGCTTGGCCAGCGGGGGCGAATCCTGTCCAGCAGCAGAATGCCGATCTGTGGCACCCGTGCTCTCTTACGTACACCAAGCGGTAGCGATTAGAAACGCCGTTCCTGCAGCACAATTCCTCGCAATCGAGGGTCGCTTTCCTAGCCTTGCTGATCCGGGAGATGGGTTCACCTCGCCCCGCCGAACGCATACTCCAAGGCAACGAACGCAGATATGGGGCCATCCCGCATCGGTCTATCTGATGGAAAGATACCGGCGACATGTGGAAAAGGTGTGGCGCCGTGCGGGTAGCGTGCCAGATACCGCCGAAGGGGGAGGACTGGCAAATTCCATCGCTATTCTACGTGGATTCCGAAGACCGTTTAGCTCGTCCCCGTTGGGCTCGTGCACACCAGCAACAGTGGGTGCAGGTGTCGTACCGAGTCTCATGTTGCCAACCTTGACTGCATGGTTGTGTGAGGGGAAAGCAGGACTACGTCCCGGAATGTTAGATCTGCATGGGAAGGAAAATCCAATCACCCGGCCAATCACCAGCATATGCGGAGGTTGTGGTACGGCATCTCGCAATCCCAGCAAACACGTTTGCACAGCGCGTGCACGAGCTGGGTGATGGGCTTACGATCGGCAACGGTCGCAGGAAGCAGGCAACACGCTTTCGGAGGATGCATTCGTTGCAGTGGTGGTCAGCATTCTTCACAGTGACGTCGGCAAGGGGATGCCTGCCAAACACCCATGGTCCGGTGACATGAGGTGGACTGAAGCGCAGCCCTATCAGTGAATTTGAGGTGATAGTGGCACTGCTGCTAAGTAGCCCAATAAGAGACTGACTGTATGGCTGGGAAACTTGTTGTCTGTGGACAGGGGCCGGCCTCTGCCAAACCACACAGGACAAAAAGGGCTGTGGTGCAGCAGTAGTGGAATGCGAGCCTTTGGCCTTCGCCTCGCCTCGCCTGGCCTGTAGCTGGGGCACATAGATCTGCATTGGGAGGGATTGGGAAAGAGAGGGGAAAGGGAAAAAGCAAATGCAGCAGCAACACCCTGCAGCAACCACGTGTGACATCAACAGGCAGAGCACATTCTTCCAACCGTCTACTGTAGGTGCGCGCAGATACTGTGCTGTTGTCGCGAACCCAGCTGGACTGTCGCGCCATCCGCCAGGATCCTCTTGCGATCCCCTTACACACCTGCGGTGGGCATCTGCTGTAGGACAGGCTTTCACATGTGTCGAGCCAGGCGTGTCGTCAGACAGAGGAGGGGATGATGATATATCCTCAACTAAAAGGTGAAAGGCAAAAGGCGGGTAGAACATACGAAGGCGTCCACACGCGCGACGTACGAGGCGCCTAGCCAAGCCCTGACAAGCCCGCATGAGCATGGGCATGGGCAAGGGCATGGGCATGGGCATGGGCATAGGCGTCGGCGTGGCTGTCCGAGGTTTGTTTCGCGGGCACCTGCACGGCCCTTGATATAGGCCTAGTTGTGCACGCTAGACCTCGTCCGGCTGGGTTTGGATCCTCCCATATTGCCACGCACACTGCCTGGGTACGCTACACCGAGTGGTTCTCAACTCCTCCCCTCCCCTCCCTTCGCCACGGCCCGCTCAGGATGGCTGTCGACGTTTAGATGGACTGACCCAGCGCCCTCTTCAGCACGCACGCCAGACAACCGCACCGCCTCCTCGAACAATAGAGCCTGTGCTGCGTGATGTGACGGGCGCCGAGGGAAACCGTGTGTATCGGAATCTCGACACCCCAGGCTAGCCGTAGGCCAGCACCATCAAGTGCATGAGAGAGATTGCGATCGCGCGATGGCCTGACTGGACCTCCAGAGAGATCTCTCACAAGACCTAGGTGACGTTGAGGCGACTGCTAACGCCTGGAGGGGGGAGCCCACATCTCGAGATGCGGAACCTCCTCTGCTGTATAGTATAGCGGCTTTTGGCTGGCGTGGTCCCTAGATGCGACTGCCTATCTTGTCCACCTTGGCTAGAGCCCGGTTGCCCAGCTTGGCGGGCATGAAGAGACCCGCGACGACTGCTTCTCACTCCATCAGAGGTGGCTTTTGCAATGGGGAGACCTGATCTGCGTGTAAGGATGGAGCTGATCTGATAGGACATGGCACCGAACAAGAAGGAAAAAAAAAATGGTTTCACCGAACAGCACCGAGTCGCCTTGGAGATTCACAGCTTCGTACCCGCAAGATGTCGCCTTGGCAAAAGCTTGTGGACGTCTTCCGCTCCACTCGAGCAGGTCCGCGAAGATCTGATGATGTTAGCATGCTGCTGACAAGCGAGTGCCTCCCTACACACTCGCTAGAGCGAGGCAGGCGACACTGTAGCCGCGCTGGCCATAACCCTGGCGGTAAGCTGTGCTAGACTACATGCGTTCACCAACTCGCTTCATCGTGCAAGCCTGATCTGATAGAACCACCCATGTGGAAGGCGGCCCTCTCCAAGCTTCGGCAGTGCAGGTCTTGGTACCAATCCTTGGCCCGAACCAAGGCCACACTCGACCCTGGACAGCTCCGGACGGAGCTCTTGGGCCTGAGGTTCAACCGCAACAAGCAACATGAAGTCGCCGGCGCGTTGGGCTTGTCAGTGCCATCTCTCTGACGACGTAGCAACGACCCCAGCCGTATTACTCCCGCAAGCGTCGTTTCAACCACGTCCACGCTCACCTAGGCAGTATTTCGACGACCTCTCAACGTCCTGACGCTGTACCTGCCAAGTCCACGTGTGGTGGAGTATGGTCGCCAGGTTGACGGTGTCGATGCCCGTGCATGTATCGTACAGTAGAGATGAGGCAGGGCTATGCTGATTACATGGCCAAGGAGGTAACTCTAATCCAAATGTCTTGTCGGACCACTCATGTGCTGTCCAGCTTGTGGGTTGCATGGTAGGATGAGGTACTCGAGCTATCACAGTAGGTGGTATAAGAAGGGACAGATCATTCCATCTTCTTGGTATCGTGTTTCCAGCATCTCCCAGTAGCAAAGAATACCATTCTATACTCCCTTCCCTTCATCAACACCCTCGCTCTGTCAACCAACATGAAGGGCTCAGTTGCTACCCTGGTTGCCGCCTCTGCGGTTGCCTACGCAGCTCCCAGGTATGCCAGGAGCGAGAGGATCGGTATGACTACCGATGCCAGCCTCGTCCAGGGCAAGACCTTCGACTACATCGTCGCTGGAGGCGGTTTGACTGGTCTCACTGTTGCCAGCCGCCTGTCTGAGAACCCAAACATCACAGTCCTCGTAGTCGAGGGAGCTTTCGATAACCATGAGGACCCAATGGTCAAGGACCTCAGAGCATATGGTCAGGCGTTCGAGACCTACCTCGACTACAACCTCACCTCTACTCCTGTCGTATGGCAGAACAACACCCCGCTCCTCATGGTTGCTGGCCACACTCTTGGTGGCAGTGACTCCATCAATGGTATGTCGTCAAATAGAGAGCTAGCTTTGCTCGGTACGTTTTACTGACCCCATCATCAACAGGTGCATCTTTCACCAAGGGCGACTCTTCCCAGTACGATCTCCTCCCCTCCTTGAACGGCGATGCTTCTTGGGCATGGGAGCCATTCAACAACTTCATGAAGATGGCCGAGAACTTCCACGTTCCTGACGAAGCGCTCATGGAGAAGGGTGCTGAGTGGCAGGTTGAATATCACGGCAAGGGTGGCCCTATCCAAGTCTCGTTCTCCCAGAACATGTACGGCTACATCAATCTGCCTGCTCTTGAGGCTGCAGAGGAGGTTTGGCCACGCCTAGAGAAGGAACCTGATGTTGCCGATGGCAGCGCCAATGGTGGCACTATCATCCCAAACATGTGTTACCCAGACGCCGAAGCTAACCGTTCTTCGGCCGTCACTGGTTACACTCTCGACCAGGTCGCTTCGCGATCCAACTTCAACATCCTACTCGGTCACCGTGTGATTGAGATTCTGTGGGAGGATGACAGCGCCACCACTGCCGCCGGTGTACGCTTCCAGGCTTCTCCTGACGCCGAGGTACAAGAGGTTTACACCAACCGTGAGGTTATTGTTGCCTGTGGTTCCATGCAAAGCCCACAGCTCCTCGAGCTTTCCGGCGTCGGTGACCCTGATGTTCTTGAGAGCGTCGGCATTACCACCAAGCGCGCCCTCTCAGGTGTCGGCAAGCACTTGCAAGAACAGACCAAGAACAGCCTGTACTTCACGCCCAACACCACCGACTTCGATGGTTCTGGCCCGTCAACCTCCATTGCCTACCCCAATGCTCACCAGGTTCTCGGTGACAACGCGACTGCAGTCTACAAATGGGTGTCGGAATCGCTGCCAGATTACGCACAGCAATGCTACGACCAAGGTGATGTTGCCGACGTCAATGCTACCATCATGATTCTCCAGGCTCAGGTGGATGATTTGTTCATGAACAAGTCTCCAGCTGTGGAAATCTTCTTTACTCTCAGCGACTCCCTTGAGCTGGTCGGCACTGACCTCTGGAACCTCATCGTCATGGCCCGTGGCAGTATACACACCACTACCAACAGCTCTTGGGACAAGGTCACTATTGAGCCACGCTACTTCGGCCACCCTCTCGACCTCCTATTCCAGTCCCTCGCCGTCGAACAGGCCCGCCAGGCCTTCAACACCCCACCTCTCTCCGGGTTTGTCCTGAACGAGACTTTCCCTGGCCAGGACTTCTTGGCTGCGGATGCCGCTCGTGAGGATTGGGATGAGTTCGTCAGGCAGTCTTTCACCTCCGTCTGGCACCCAATCGCTACCCTTGCCATGATGAAGGAGGAGTATGGTGGTGTCGTCGACAGCCGTTTCAAGGTTTACGGCATCAACAACGTTCGTGCCGTCGACGCCAGTGTCCTGCCAATCCAGCTCTCCGCTCACTTGAGCAGCAGCTTGTTCGGTATTGCTGAGAAGGCTGCCGAGACCATCAAGGAGGATGTGGCTGCTGGCAACACCACCATTCGCGGTGCCAACTCCACTGCTCCTGCCTACCGCTTCCGCTACTAGGTTGCACAGGAGATGTTGACACGCAGGCTTGGCGTAAATTGGAGCAAACTCAGAGACTACCTGGATATTTCAAAAGGAGGAAATGATTTTTCTGGAACGAGATACGTGACGGCATTGGGCGGCGCTTGTGAACAAACACAGTCCAGAATGTACAGAGTGTAGATAGTGCATTACCTGGCTTTTTCAGCTTGTAGATACCTCGAATTCGATATCCTTTTGAACGAACACAAACCCTGCCTATCTCATGGACTGTACTGGCGCATGAATCTACTGTGACTGCTGCTCAAAACGTCTTTGGCTCGTACATGTCTATACCACTAAGTGGTGATAAGAACCCAGACGAGATAGAATACTTCCTCGCCCATATATTCCCAGGCGTCACCCAGGCAGGCAGGCATCGACCTCGGGAAGCCGCACTCTTAGGCGTGACGCGGGGCTGAGCTGCAAGGCCAATCAGCGTAGAGATAGATAATGATGACATCCGACCGTCATGCTAGCACGTGTCAGGGACGCGCTTGACTGCTTCCAGCCGCGCATCGATATATCCGGGTAGGTATCCGTTGGATGGACAGATGTTAGATGTCATGATCGATGTGTCCCAGCACCTAAGGCAGCTCTTCCATAGCATCAGCTCCACCTTCCCGCAGCAGTAGTAATAGTAATCCACCTCTGGCGACTTCCCACTGCATTCGTCCCCTCCGCATTCCTCCCCCCTCGGAGCTCATACCAGCGTCTCATATGTCCTCACATACGAGGACCTTATCTTCAGCGCTCTCTTTAGTCCGCAGAACATCAAGTGGCCTACACAGCACTTTATTGACCGGCAATCGCTTCTCGGCACTACCAAACAAACCTCTTAAGGTTTCTTTCATAAGCACATCAGCAATCATGGCGAAGGAATTCAAGCTGAAGGGCCTTACCGGCCTGGATATGAAGAACGGTGAGAAGCAAGAGGTGGAGATAGACGGGGTAGAGGAGGGCAAGGTGTTGCTTGTCAAGTTCCAGAATGAAGTGCATGCCATGTCACCCAGTTGTACGCACTACGGCGCGCCTCTTAAAAACGGCGTTGTCACTGGTGAGGGCAGACTCACTTGCCCATGGCACGGCGCTTGCTTCAATGTCCAGACTGGCGATGTTGAAGATGCTCCTGCCCTCGACCCGCTGGCCAAGTTCAAGGTCATCGAGAAAGATGGCGGCGTCTTTATAGAGGGTGAGGAGAAGACTATCAAGGCTAAGAGACGAGGTCTGAGCATTAAATGCCAGGCAAAGACTCAAGACAGCGTCCTGATCGTTGGAGGCGGCAGTGGAGCGGTTGGCGCAATCGAAGGCTTGAGGGCCGGCGGCTACACAGGTGCAATCAAATGCATTTCCTCGGAACCCTACCCACCAATCGACCGCACGAAGCTGTCCAAAGCACTTTTGGCAGATGCCTCGAAGGTCCAGTGGCGGAGTGCAGAGTTCTACAAGGAAGGCAGCGTTGATCTGGTGCACGACACCGTCAAGTCGATCGACTTCGACGGCAAGAAGGTTGCTACTGAGAGTGGAAAGAGCCACAGCTACACCAAGCTGATCCTCGCATCGGGTGGACAAGCCAAGTATCTGCCATTGCCAGGCTTGAAGGGAGACCTGGGCAATGTGTTTCTACTGCGGACCATTCCAGATGTTCAAGGTATCCTTGAAGCCGCTGGTGAGGAAGGTGGGAAGAAGATCGTCGTCATTGGCTCTAGCTTCATTGGCATGGAGGCAGGCAACGCTCTCGCTGGCAAAAAGCACCAGGTCAGCATCGTCGGGATGGAGAAGGAGCCAATGGAAAGAGTCATGGGCGAGAAGGTCGGTAACATCTTCCGCAAGCTGCTTGAAAAGAGCGGTGTTAAGTTCTACATGGGTGCGTCAGTTGAGAAGGCGACGCCATCGTCATCCGACTCAAGTAAAGTGGGTACTGTGTACCTCAAAGATGGCACAC
Source organism: Polychaeton citri CBS 116435 (assembly GCA_010093785.1). Taxonomy (NCBI): domain Eukaryota; kingdom Fungi; phylum Ascomycota; class Dothideomycetes; order Capnodiales; family Capnodiaceae; genus Polychaeton; species Polychaeton citri. The sequence goes on from MU003857.1 coordinate 64,607, forward strand.
AACTCGAAGCAGACCTTGTTGTAGAGGGCGTCGGCGTCCGACCTTCCACTGACTATCTACAAGGCAACAGTGCAGTCCAGCTGGAGAAGGATGGATCAGTGGCAACGGACGATGTCTTCGCTGTGAAAGGCCTGAAGGACGTTTATGCGATCGGCGATATTGCAACCTACCCGTACCATGGTCCAGGTGGCAATGGAGCCCCTGTTCGCATCGAACACTGGAATGTAGCCCAAAACGCCGGTCGTACTGTCGCCCAGACCATCAACAAACCGGAAACAAAAGCGAAGCATTTCATACCTGTGTTTTGGTCAGCACTTGGCTCTCAGCTGAGATACTGTGGCCACACACCAGACGGCTTCGATGATGTGATCATCCACGGCAAGACAGATGTCAGCGAAGGCAAGCAAAGCTTTGTGGCTTATTATACTAAGGGCGATGAAGTTGTCGCTGTTGCTTCAATGATGAAGGACCCTTACATGACGCAATCTGCAGAGCTGATGAGAAAGGGAAGGATGCCAAAGAAGAGCGAGATAGATGGCGGTGTTGACATTCTGGGTGTAAGTGTCTCTGCTAAATAGAGGCGTAGGGTGGTTAATGCTTTGGAAATACTTGTCATCCTCACCCGGATTAGCTTCGATTATGATACCTTAGCGCACATATGGACTTTAAATTCTTCCTTCAGAAACCCCAGATCACATTGACATCACAACGGCCTATACTCTTGGTCATGTAAGAGTCGATGCTGTTCAAGTTACTGTATCTTCTGAAAGTGAAGTGCAAGCTGTTACCACAAATAGCAAGACCCATCTTCAGAAAGGTACGTGCCGAGCGCCGCTGCCGTAAACCTTACCGGATTGGTGCACGCCTGCAATCAGCCCAGATGCATTTGCCGCTAGAACAATAAGGTCGCCTTACAACTGCAATGACGCCGCTCACCATCGAGGCAATCCTGCCTGCCACCTCACCCACCTCAGGCTTGACGATGAGGGCCAATCGGCAGCACATACCTTGAAACACCCGCTGTCGCCCGCGCGCTACCCACAGCAGAAGCACCACTATATTGTCGAAGACCATGTCTGCTCAAGGCATGATAACGAAGCGACCTCCCGCTGGCGATCAGGAATCACTTGCGACAATGCAGACCCCTCCTACCAAGAAGCTGCGTACATTGAAGAGCCTGCAACCGGCACCACCAAGAGCAGCTACGGAGCCGAAGAGAACGAATTTTTACGATCTCCCAGCTGAGCTACGCATCGAGATCTACCGCCTTGCCCTCTCCACTGTAATTCTCCACGTCCTGCCACTCAACGCAAGCAAGCGGCCCGTCATTCATGCCTTGCTCAAGACTTCTCGCCAGGTGCGGAACGAAGTCTTACCTATCATCCACCGCTACTGCCCAATCCGCGCCGAGATCACGGACCTGAATTTCGATGGTCTACTGGCCTTCATGCAGCGCATCCCGCCCTCAGACTTTGGCAACCTGGCGAAGAATGGCGATCTACTTGTGCGGCTCAACACAACCTCAAGGGCCACGAGTGGCTACAACAGCTTAAATCGATGGCTGCATATCAGGGCGGACAAGTGCAGACCACAGCCGCAGTGGGTATATGAAGGCACCTTGCCAGACAGCAAGACAGCCAACCAGCTCAAGAGGAAGTGTCGCCGTATGGTCGATGAGAACAAGCAGATGGAGATGGCCAAGATGCTTGAAGGGATGAACGTTAGGATTTTAAGGGATGTCAACCAGATACAGGCAGCAAAGGCGAATGCGCGGGTAGAAGGCCAGGCTGATGAAGACGGCGAAGGAGACAGTGAGGAGCAGGTTGAACAGTCATGAGACCCAAGCACTTCCATAGTGAGGCACACTGTCTCCATCGCCACGTTGATGTTACACGCAATGATCATGAAAGAAAACACGACAGGCATTTCAGGGTTTATACGGCGCAATACTTTCTCACGATCTCGTGAGAACAAGTTCAGGGATGTCTCTAGGAACGACTGAGTACAGCGTTGGGCGCGAAGGCGTTAAATTGAGACACATTCAGGGTGGCAGAATTGGAAGGCCGCAGGGCCGATTAAGCATGGTCGAAGCATAATATAACCGAAGGCGTTGGGGGAGTTCAACACCTCGCATCTACATGCTACTGTCTATCAACGTCAAGTCTCTTGCTATGGGTATGGCATGCCGATACGCTTTATTGCAAATTGAAGGCACGCGAGAGTGAATGTAGCTAAACACGCAGCTCGGTTCAAAGACTATTCTCTTACAAATACTACTTTTGCGGTCTACGTCTGTCCCACCTACCCGTAGAAACTGGTGTCGAAGAGATCCAGCATAAGCAGCAGCACGGATGGTACTTGCACACATCCCCAAGCTGACAATTCATGAAAGCCTCCGCTATGACAAGGACAACTATAGCATTCACGTCGAAGAACAAACAGCAAGCACAGATTCACACGAAATCTTGGCCTAGTACAGCAATGCTTCGTTTTCAAGAACACATTCACCCATCTCTAAAAAAAAAAATGTTGCGCTTACACAAATGTCTGCTTTCCCCAACTGCGTAGTTTCTACTTCCACCTCTGTTCTACAAAGAATCGATTACAACTTCCAACATCCTACCAACAACAACTACCCACTTTACTTTAAAACACTAGAGAATTATTTGGCTGGACCGAGGAATATCAAAAATGGGGTCCAAAAACGTCCTGGTCTACATCCACCGTGCTAACGGTGGGTCCACGGAGGTGAGACCTGTCAATAGGAACCATGTTCGGGACTATGTTGCCCAGAGTGAGTCCCACGTACTGTGGTGAATCGAAGGAGAGAAAGAACTTCGCTAGCATCGTTTACAGATCCCGACTTGCAAGTCACTTCTAAGTTCTTCGAGTGTAACGAGAGATGCATCGAGATCTACCAGCGCGACCTCCTGACCGAAGAGCAGAAGGATCACTGGGCGACGATGCCCAACTACAACGCCAACGTGGCATGCATCACGATCCCCCTCACCTATATGGCAGACGGCTACGTGCATGGCTGGCCACGCGAGCTGCTCATCATCAGTCAGAAGCGTGGTTGATCGGACATGCGCTCGAAGATCATGGAGTTGGCGACGTCCTTTGGAGAGCAAGGATTGTTGGACGGATCATTTAGCTGCATCGGCCCGCGATGCATCGGCTGAAATATGCTGCATTATGTCTTCTATCATGGGAGCGGCCACACCTGTGTGCACGGAACATTACAATCGCGCTAATCAGATTCATGATTCCGCCTTGGGGTCAAAGTAGAAAAACTCTTCTCCTTGGCTCACACCAGGCGCCTTCCATGTGCTTATTCCAGTTTGCTCATCGTAGCTCTCATAACTCGTTGCCAGTCTCTTCCCGCCACCACCTGGCAGGTCTACCACGAATGATGGCATCATGAAGCCCGCGATGGTGCCCCTGATCTTCTTCTCCAACTCGATGATAGTAGACAGAGGTGTTCTGAAGTCTTCCACACCCTTGACAAGGTCGGCCTGGTAGACGTAGTAGGGTTGGAAATTGAAGTCGGCCAGCCGACGGATAAGTGTGGACATTGTGTCCACGCTGTCATTGACCCCTCTTAGAAGTACTGACTGGTTGCGTACGATGACCCCATTGGAGAATAGAAACCGAGCGGCTCTTTCCGTAATCCAAGTCATTTCTCGTGGGTGGTTGATGTGTGTGTGCACCGCAACCTGTTTGCCAATTTGACGTGCTTTGGAAGATATGTCAACCAAGACCTGCGCCCAACCATCATTCGGGGTGGGGTCGACGAAGCGTGATGGGCAGACACCCAAGCCTTTCGTGGCAAATCGGAAACGCTTGATGTGGGGGATTGACAGGAGGCGATCACCAATTCGACGCAGTTGGTCTGCTGTGAGATAATATGCATCGCCACCCGAGACTACTACGTCCTGGATCTCTGGGTGCTGTTCGATGTACTCAAACATCGGGTCCCACCGTCTTCTCGTTGGCTTCAATGACTTTTTGCTCACTCGTTCCGTGTCAGCACCGATTGCATACGATCGAGTGCAGAACCTGCAATACACTGGACAGACCGACGTTGCTGCGTTTGGTCAGCACGTGCAATGTTCGGCACCTAGTCAGAGTACCCACCAAGGAATAACACCCTGTCAGGATACCGGTGGACAAGTCCGGGTAGAGGAGAATGCTTCTCCTCATGGAGAGAATCGAATGCCAAGGCTGAGTGGTCCTTCTTGAGGATAGACCTCAGTGGAATGAATTGACGGCAAATAGGATCGTTCATTGGGTCGTTCCAGTTCACTAAGCTGAGTACGTGAGGCGTTAGGCGCACTGCCATTGGAGCAGCTTTGAGACCGTCGACGAGGTTTTCTAAGAACTCCTCCTGCGACATTGGTTCCAGCATTGTATCATCGCCATCGGCTACACGTGGCAAGGTTTCTGGCAATACTTCCTTCAAGAAACTGAACAACTTGTCCTTTCGATCGATGGTATTGGCGATCTATGATTGTTTCGTCCGTGTTAGCTTTGAGTAGCGATTCAGTGCTTGAGCGTACTCTAAACCCACCTGCCACCTGTAGCTCAAAAAGTCCTGCTCCGTTGCAGACTGCCAGCGCTCGATTGTCTGCCAGTAAGGTCCCTCGAGGATTTGCTGATCAGTTAAGGGATGCTCTAAGGTCTCTAAGCCCTGTTGTAGCTGAGGCTTAGCAAGAACAGGACCCGCTGCCGTACCCAATTCACCATGCAATTCGGGTTCAGAAGTGGTCACTGCCTTCGGACTTTCTGCAAGCACACGCTCAGTCTTGCCCTTTGTTCTGGGTGTCATAGGGTCTGAGATCTTGAAATCAAAAGGCAGCTTTAGTGGTAGCGTGAAGCCGCCTGGCAGGTCCGTGTCTGATTTGAGTGATGGACCACCATGCGAACTGCTTGCCGTAGAGATGTAACCATTCGCGCGACGTTGGATGCGCGGGAAAGTATGCTTAAGTCCATGCTTGCACGAGGCTGGGTTAACGTGCGCCCTCATAGAAGGCTTGTAGAGTCGGAATGGCACCATGGCATAGAGCAAAGTCTGGTCAATTGATCAGTGATTGATGGAGGGCTTGTGTGTATAGTAGCTTACGGATTAGACCTGTACATATGATCAATGTTTATATATGTAAAAGGCATTTAGAGCATGGGCGGCAGAGTTTATTGTGTGACATGGGAGAACACTGCAGGAGACACGCATATTCGTCGTCCCTGAGGGTCTTGGAGGCACATGTCGAGGGTGGTGCAGGGGGATATAGTCAACTGTTCTCACTTTGGACCACAAGCTTGGTGCAGGAAGCCAAACCTCGAAGTGACTCCGTATGATTGACGATGCGCCACAATACCACATGCAAAGAAACATCCAACGATTTCCACTGCAGTGGGAGATTGCTGTTACACACTGTGACGTAAAATGCACCTCAAAGTGTCTTGCAGCCCGGCTCCAAACCAGCAAGTGCTTCTAGGATCCGAATGGGCTAGCATCTAGCATGGAACGCATCGAATCCAGCTGCTAGTGCTCTGGCGCGTTGTGCAGCGCTTTGTTTGCGCTATTGCGCGGTTAAGACGGCGCTAAGTAACGCGCTCTAAGCGCAATGTTTCACGAGAAACCTTGACGGACATTCCCGCAAGATCTCGCAATCTGATGACATGATAACAGCAAGCGCGAAGCACATAAACAGGAAGAAGAGGACGGCGTATAGCCAAGTTGGCGTTTCCGTAGGTTACGCATAGGTCCAAAGGACGGCAGTGGGGTTACGGTGGAGAGAATACCAGTTTCCACATCCCAGGACGGTACAGAGTGTGCGTTGTAGCTCGCCGACGACTCAAGGGCTCGAATCGAACAACCTCCATGGATAGAGTTCACGGCTCTTGATCGCTTGGTGCTCGGAGATCGATAGCCCTCCATGCCCGCACGGCAGTTGGTTCCCCGGCCACGGCTTGTATCGCTGGGTCGTGCAGTCAAGGGATCGGCGTGGCTGCATACTCCTGAAAGGGTTCGAATTACAAGAGGACGTGGCGACTGGCAGTCCAGTAGGCGGCAACTCTGCGGGGATAGCTCGAAGATCGTTGTGTCCCGATTGACACGGCTCGAGAGCCACAAGCGCAGGGAATCACCGACCAGTGCTAACTGCAGAAATCATTGGAGAAAGCTACAAGGTCTCGATCTGCTGGCAAGATATCATGTAAAGTCCCATTCAGACGGGGGCTCCGAATGCCAGATTTGACGCAGATGCAAAGCAAGAGGCGACAACGATTGATACTGCAAGCGGCCTCACGTCAAGCGGTCAATGGGGGAACACGATCCGGTTGGCTGAGCCGGGTACGTTTGGCAGATGGGTTGCAAATCCGATTCGCTTGTATGGAGTTCACCTGGAATGGCGGCAGGCATCAACTGCATGAGCGTTGGTGCATGGAAAATCACGAAGCATGATTCGAATACGGTGGAACAATGAGGTGTTGTCCATGCCAAGCCTTCCCGCGAAGCTGGAGCCGAGCGCGTTATGCCACGGGCCATGCTTTTTTGTCGCGGTGGTAAGGCGGTGTTGGGCCCTGTGCACAGCCCTCTTGCTCTTAGCCCCACCGACGATACACATCGGCGACCTCCATACCAGAGACAAGACGAGACGAAATGAGACTCGAGTGAATGCTTGCTCCAAATCTGTGCTGTCAACTCGACCACAGATTAGCCAGTTGCGTTTTCTCGCTTCACCGCAAGTCTGTCTCCTGCTCACCGCATATACATCGCGCAACTATCTACGTGGGAGAACCTTGTGTACAACCTATGCAGCAACCTGTGCCGTATGCAGTGCAACCAGAGAATACCGAAAGCTTGTGGCGCTAACAATGATCTTTCCACCCTCTACGCGAGATGCACTGCAGCACATCAACTATCTTTTGCATGGGCAATGATGACGCATGCACCTAGGAGGTGCGACCCTCTGCCCAGACTATGTACCGACAGCTTCCAGCAGCTCTTGTAGAAGCCGTACCTGGAACGAGGCCGAACGTCAATGGCTATCTCCACATTTGTTCGAAGGATGTGCCACTTCGAAGTGATGCTGGTTGACGGGAGTCCCAATGTTGCGCAGAAATGCGTCGTGGTGAATTCAGAGCTGTTGAAAGCAATCACTTCTGGACTAGGTTTCGCATGAACGATACTACTAGCTGCATACCCTGCGCTTGGCCAGACATGCAATTGGTCACATACAGGGGGCTGGTCCGAGAGCGAGTACATACTCCACCAATCGTACGAATTAGCATACTACTATACCGTCTGCAGGACAAATGCTTGCAGCGTGCTTCTAATACCTATGAAACACAGTACCAGACCTTTCGTGAGCAGAACGTAATAGTATTCTGATGCAAAGGCCCAGAGATTCGCCAGACCAACGGTGTATGGCAAGGCATGAAACATCACAAGTCTGTATATCTAGGATCGAGTATCTATCATTCCACAGCCGACATAGCGCTCAGAATACGGATAACCTGGCACTGGACATTTGATAGGCCAGGCCAAGATAGGCAATAGGTTTCCTGAATCAGCGTGTACACCCTAGGTTTGAGGCTGCGCAGGAGCCTCAGCTGACGACATCAAACACTAGGGATTTCGGTGACCACGTGAAAAACCTTCTGCTTTTTGTTGATAAGAGAGATCACGAGTAAAGCCTCACCTCGTCTCCGAACAGTCTGCCTTTAAGCGGAAGACGAGCAATCTAGCTGCTGAATCAAGTCTTGACGACAAGAAGCATCTGGGAAAGAGCCGTCAGCAGCGTAGTATTGAGCGGCGGCACCGATTGCTCACATACCATACTCGTTCACACATGGCTCATCTATATGTGAAGCCTGACTTGGCTTTGCAACGCTCCTGCGAACAAGCTGGACCACCTCAAGTCCAGTAACCCAGTCATGGAATCTTTCCTGCTCCCACTCTTCATATGCCTTCCACCACCATTCATGGGTGATGCCGTCTCTCCCTATGAGCCCAGCCTTACCGTCCTTACCGATGCGCCTGGCCCATGGCTTATCGACAATGTAGTGAAGGCATATTACCTCTTCATCACGCCAGATGTTCGGGTGTATGTACCGCATCGTCTTCAAGGCATTGTACTGCCAGCTGAGCGCAATCCACTTGCCCTCAAAGAAGTGGGCAAGGAAATCTTGGTCTGGAAATTTGAAGGTTGCTAACAGCGGTGTTGTGTTGAAGCAACCTAGCATACGGTCCCGAAGACCCTGAGACGGACGGAAAAGGAACATTCCCCCATTGAGTAAGTGGTGTGTCCTTGAACGGCTGTGTGTAGGCTGTATTGGATGTGCTGAAGCGTATGGGTGTTGGATGGGGGTGTATGCGCAATTCTCTGGCCGCCAGTCTTCAGGCGCCCAGGAATCGCGATCAATGTTGCAAACACAAGCATGGTTGGCAGCAAGGAAGCCGACAGGCATTCCCATCACCTGATCGAACACAGAGTCCATATATCGGAAAACGGCCATATCAGCGTCCAAATAGCATACAGCATCGAAACCCGTAAGCTCAAAGACCCGGAGTTTGGTCCAAGTGTCTTCGAAGCGTTCGGCAATTAACTGAGTCTTGATGTGACCAGGTGGCAGGAGGTAGTCGCATCGTTGAAGAATGATATTTGACGCTGTCGATTCAAGCTTAAGGGCCCGGAATGCGTTGCTCGAGAGCTTTGAGGTGTACAGCACAACAAGGGGCCATTGGCTGCCATGCTTGCGTAAAGTGTGTGCGAGTATAAATACGCCGGCCAAGTAACTTTCTCGTGTAATTAGGGTGGCGTAAGCGTGTTTCTCCATGCTCTTGCCAGTTCTACTCCCTTCTTTGGTTGCAGTTCGAAAGGGTGATGCTGAAGTCGCTAATTCATCTCTTAGTAGATAAAGTGGGTGGGCGAGTTGGATAGAAGGATCTAGATCAACGTTTGATCCGTGAATAAGTTAGATTGAACAACCATAAACAAGTGTCAAAGTGAACCCATCTCACAGAAACCACACGTTTGCGTCACTTCGTTCCGACTGACTAATTTCACCTATCGACGCAGGTATAGGAAGGAACGCTACTTCTACCTACAAGTATTGCTCCTACCTCGTAAGTCTAGTGTTGCCTACCCGTCAAGAACAATCTGTTGAGTGCTGCAAACGTGAGACCAGCACACACCGGAACCTACGCTTCAGTCGTCGCATGATGATCTCAGCACACGAAAAGAGCATAGTAAATACGTGATGAATACAACAGATGCGAAGCTCCATAGACGGAATCTTCCACGGCCTCAAGACATGGCAAGACAGGCAAGATCCAGTATCTGAGTATTGAAAGGATCCACTGTCTAATCTTTGAAGGTTGGAATTTCCTTGATTGCGGTAAGTGAAGTGGTATTAGAACGAAGCACTGTCAATAGCTCGATGATATTCGAACGACAAAAGACCCCCATATCCCAACACCACCCGCCCCATCGTAAGCCAAGCATAAAATCTCGCGAGCATGAGCTGCGCTATGGCACTGACAGCGTATAATCAAGAACACATTCAGTCATAGCGTTTTCCCACGCTTGCCCTGAGAATCGGGAGCATATAAGAAAGGTTTGGAAGAGATCAAAAACAAAAAAATTGGCGGCAAGTTGAGTCTAGGCGTGCGAACTCATGCTACGCCTATACCCTCGAGGCCAACCGAACGATTACCGATTTTAGGTAGGCTGAAGTCAGGATCTTCCATCATGCTCATACCGATCCCAGAGTCATCGATGTCTGCTTCCTGACCGGCTGCCTGGCGCTGTTGAGGAAAGTGTTGGTCTAAAGGGACAGCCAGCTCGGGTGATTGTTGGTGGTGCATCTGCCGCTGTTGTTGAGGTGGGGGTTGGAAGGGTGCTTGCAAGATTGGCTGCGCTGATCTGCTGCCCCCAGCATTGACGTTCATGAAGCCTTGATGGTGGACGGCATTGCCGTTTTGTAGCATCACACCTTTTGGCCCTACCGCGGAGCCGTTTTCGGGGAACGTGTTGACAAAGTCTATGGCATCGGGCGAGGTGCTGACCATGGGGGACTGGATAGAGGTAGCATCTCCCTCAAGAAATCCGCCCATCTCGGCCAGCCATAACGCCATCTCGTCGACAAATATCTTGAGGACCCACCAGTGCCCGTATGATAGCCCGTTCATGATTGTGATGTCCCTTAAAGCCGCAGTACCGGTTGCTGAGATACAGTGCAGTAAAGTCCTTGCTGGCGCAGTGGGAAACCTTGAAGGGAGGGAAGTAATGAAGCCCGACCATCTATCCAATACTGTTTCAGTGCTGACTTGCGATTGCCCGTTGCGCGACCCTGGTAGCGATGACTGGTTCATGAATTGCCCGAAGCCACCATTCTCTTCGAACTGGTAGGGATTGAAGCCGTAAGGGCTGTTACCAACGTCTGGAGATTGCAAGGGCTCCAGCAGAGTGCGCATCTCAGTCGTCATGAGACGATGCACCTCGTCAAAATTACAATTAGCTGGTAGTTCTGCTTCCATGACTCGCTTCGGGTTGACCATCGTCACCCATTCAGTCCACATCTTCTCGCGGTTCTGATCGATTGTCAGCAGGTTTGCTGCAGCGTGAGCTGACTGGTTGACCCGAATTAGTCTATGTAGTAGACTGGCAAAGACTGTCGCAGGGCGAAGCTTTGCTTCCAGTACATGTAACGGCTGCGCCGCAAACGTCTTCGCAATGTGCCCGTGCAGATGAGTGGAAATATTAGCAAGTATGTTGATGACTATGACTGGTGCTGCCTGCAGAGTCAGCCTGCTGACAAAGCGAACCATCGTTCGATACATGATCAGGTCGCATTGCTCGATCCACGGTGCGAGGTTTGGATGTGTGAAAAGCTTCTGTACCGGTACCGTGAGAGTGCCGTGGAACGTGGTATATAAGCGGAAGAACTGCTTCTCCTTGCAGAAGCGAAGGCTGTCTATCAGGCTCGTACAGTGAGTACGATAGAGGGCGACTAATGCTTCTGCATCATCTAGATTCGTCCGTGGTGGCAGGTAAGGTTGTATGGGAGGGAGGTGGACCGGCTCATTCTCGGTGAACATTGGGATCTCTCGTGATGGGAACCGTAGGGAATGATGGTAGGATATGGCTTCTGCAGACCCAGGTTGCATGCCTCTCGTGTCTGGATATGCAAAAGACCTTGCTTTGGACCTTGGCCCTCGCGGTGTTGTTTGTGGCTGAGACGGGATCTCAAAATTGACATCATTTGTAGGAAATGCTGCGGTGTCTGCCTGCAGCCGAGGCATGCTGTTGAAGTTAATCTGTTGTGTACTCGCCGAGTCGCTGCGCGCTGGACGATTGGCCCAGTTAGCAAATCCGCCAGCGTTGTTCATGCTTGCTTGCTGCATGTTGTAAGGGTTTGGAGGCTCCTCATCAAGAGCCAAGTCGACATAGTGATATTTACTCTCGCCACGGACCCCAAGTCGTCTCGTTTGGATACCAGGGAATATCACTCTGACGAGCTTCCCAAAGGACGCTGGATTCAGCGGTACAACACGCTCGGTCCCACAGCGAGTGGCATACTGGGAATAGACTCTGTTCCTCGGTACCGAGGTTTTCGCTGGTTTACAGACAGCGCGGAGCCTGGGAAGGGTCAGCGTTCGTTCACCTGCCTGCCCATTGCAGATAACCCAGCACTTACCACAGCATGGCAAATAATTGCTTTGTCTTCTCAGCAAAAGGTGTTCTCTCCTTCAATTTCACTTCCTCCGCCACGTCGCTCAGAGGTCTCCCTTCGTTTTTCACAAGCATCTCACGCAATTCCTTGTCGTTTGTCGCAGTCACGGCTGATCCCTTCTTCTTTTTGTCATCCTGTCCATCTGTGATCCCACTGATTGAGACCGGTAAAGAAGCTTGGCGAATGTGCTGGCTAGCACTTTGAGCGAGCTGGGCATCACCGTGCGCCAGTCCGTTACTGGCTGTATGGTAGCTGTCTGGCGCTGGAAACGAAGCGCTGACTTGCCCACCATAGTAGGCTTGTTGAGGTTGGTAGTTGCTTTGCTGATTCGTCTGCGGTCGGATTTGCTGGTGATATTGGAGAAGAGCAGCCTCGGGTCCGTGGGCCAGGTATCCGTGTTGTGCGAACGTGGATTGAGCAGAGACGCGCGTGTTGTCGTGCTGCTGCGATGTAGCGCTGGTCGTAGATGCTCTCGAATCCGGCCTCTGGGACCCTTGTCGCGAGTGTGATGGGGGCATGGTCTCGATCGCGCAAAACCTAGGGCTAATGGAGGTGAAGTTGCTCCGACCTGGACAGGCACTGTCAGACTACACGCTCTACCGTTCCTTGACAGTCTACTCCTAGGCTGCATACCTCTTCAATGAGCGGCACTGGGGCTTGTCAATCCGTCTGGTTCGGCCTCGTGCAAATCACTCTAGGCGACGCAAGAAGACTGATCCGGTGCTAGGACTGAACTGCAGTGAAACTTTATGTTAGTAATTCCTCAATGGCTACCGAGCCAGACCCAGCGACTGACTTCCGTACGGCGAGCAGGCGGGCAGAGGACGCCTTGAAAGGGTGGTGGTGACGATGCTTCGCTGCATAAGATTTGATGTTCAAGCTTTGTTGACACTCTAAACACACATTCATCGATCGGAGCAACACAGCGGCTGTCCCCGGAAGTCGCCTCAGGCAGAAGTCTCAAGACGATTTGTGCTTGCGTCTGCTCAAGCCCATGCTATTCCTTGTTACTGGTCTTTAATATTGGGTCCAAGTTATCGACGAATATGACTCAAAGTGGGAGACTCGTCTCCACCAATTTTCAAGGCTCATGAGTCGCTCTACAGTTTCCAGGGTCGTGATCGTAGAAGTTATGCGAACAGAAGGTTCCAATCACGTGCTTCGATTGCTAGAGTGGGGCGACACTTGCCCACGTCATTTACGGCATTTCGACCAGCTTTCCTTCAACTACCAATCCTCCCACAAACACAACATTTCCCGGCAGAGAACAACCCTGATATCTCACTATTCAAATCTTCCAGCCGACCGAATCACATCCAAACAATGTCTTCATTCCAGGACAAGTACGAGTCGACTCTGCTGCTACGAGCGTCTCTCTTGCTAACTCGGTTGCTGTAGGGCACAGCACCAGCTGTCTCAGCTTGATAAGGAGGTTTGTTGTCGTGTGCTCTCTATGCATGCATGATCATGACGCTAACATATCCTGAAGCTCTCCAAATACCCACAGGTGATTTTCCAAAGGTACTGCTGGAGCGTGGATGGTGCTGACGGCCTGATTAGCTCCAGCAATTCGAGCAGCAGAGCGGTGTCCCAAAGGTCTACGTCGGTACGTTACATGCGCCAGTCTGAAGTGTTCCATCATCTACTGACACCTCGCATAGTCCTCGGTCTCGGTGCCCTCTACTTCTTCCTCGTGTTCTTCAACATTGCCGGCGAATTCCTGGTCAACACCGCTGGCTTCGTCCTCCCTGCATACTACAGCCTTGAGGCTCTGTTCAGCAGCGGCAAGTCAGATGATACACAATGGCTCACAGTAAGCGACTAAGAAGGAAACGACACGGTTAAGGCGTTCAGGCACGCTGATTATAATGATGCACAGTACTGGGTGACATATGCGTTCTTGACCGTCATTGAGTCGGCTGTCAACGCTGTTTACTGGTTCCCCTTCTACTACACCTTCAAGTTCATCCTTGTCCTTTGGATGGCACTCCCATCTACCGGGTATGTAGCAATCACGGAACGGGCCCCATACGTGCCACTTGCATGTGCTGACGTTCAACTATAGTGGCGCTCAGATCATCTTCCGCTCTCTTCTACAGCCAGTCTTCTCACGCTTCTTCGAGTCAGGCTCCACCTCCTCCAATCTGCGAGAGCAGGCTGACAAAGCGACAGGCAAAGCTCTGTGAAGACACAGTAGATTAAAGTCACTGGCCACTACGAACGGACAGGGAACGGATACAAGCTGGACAAGATCTCACTCAAGAGAGCAGCGAGCCAGGCTGCAACAGCTCGTCTCAGTTGCAGCTTGTCTCCTGGCCTCGCATGCTTGCTCCTGTCGGTCGTCAGCGGAACACAATGCTTCGAAAGGGAACAAAGAGTTGTATGCGGCATTTCCTGCGTCAACTTTGTTGTTAAACAGGGCGGAGGATCTGTGATTATAGCAATCATGATGCGAAACATGACCAAGGACTGCCTCAAGCAGCGACAATTTAGCAAACCGATGCGATTTGGCGTTATTGGTAACGATAGACTTAGGAAATGAAGTAGTTGACGGTGCTTGTTTCCCATCATTTTCGATTTCTCATAAAGTCCCGTCGGATAAAAGACGCTGGGCGCCTTGTATGCCTATTGGCAATTGGGCAAGCGGTACCGAAGCTGCTCGCCCGCGGCCGTCTATGAGAAGTAGCAACTTGACACGCCAAATCCCAGAAGCATCATAAGTGGGCACCGAGCCAATGCGGAGGCCAATCTATGTAGCAGAAGTGACTTCCAACCACCATCAACCATTCCATGTCTAAGAGATTGAATGCGTGGGTCCAGCACACACGACGCAATCACCACAAAGCATTACAAAAGCCAATCCAGAACGCCTCCGCTAATGAATACACGTTGCGCGCTGTGTAGGCGCGTTCAGGCTCTAGGCAAACAGCACCCGATCATCTAGCTCGTCCACCTCCCTCACGCCTTCCCCAGTCCGCAGGCCTAGGTCTCTGTGTCTGGCCTTCTTCTCAACGATGCTCTCGGCGCGCTTGTTGTACTTTCCAGACCTTGCACGGCGCAGATCCGAGCGGATCTGGTTGGGCGACACAAACTCCTTGTTCTCGTAGATGACAGGCCCGCCAAAGGAACCCTCGAGAATGACGATGGGCGTCAGCACGAACCGTGGGCCGATCTCCACGAGCTGGATACTCGTGTCTCCCTTTGCCACCTTGCCGACATCGTCGTCATCCTCGAGCGCTGGCCCAGACTTTCCAGCCTCGGTCTCTGTGATCTGGTAGCAGCGCACCCAGATCTTGTTGTCTGCGAGAGTGAAACCCATGACATGATCCACAAAGGGCTTGATCTTGCGGCTCGCCTGGGGCACGCCGAAGGTGTGGGTCAAGACCTCCTTGATCAGTTTGGCGTGAGCCATGCGGTCAAAGTTGCCGTCGAAGCTCAGGATGGGCCGTGATCCTTTCAGGCAGTTGCCGGTGAAGTTCAGTTCCTCCATGGTGTGGATGTTGAGGCAGTGGAACTTGCAGGTCGGGCCATTGGGTGCGCGGGCAAGCCACATGTACAGATCCTGTGACTTGCGCGCCTCGAAGTACATGGTCATATTGCAGTTGTAGAGCTCGCACAGCTCGTTGATGGTGTTGCCTGGGTTTTTCTTTTAGGAGGAAAGGGTTGGGTTAGATGGTGGTCCTCATGTTGGCTCTAATGGGCCACGATCACAGTACACACCTTGCTGTCCAGTTTGGCATCCTTACGGCTGTGTGGTAGGAGCGCGTACAGGTCGTTCATGAGATGTCGGTGTCTGTCCTGGGTGTCAGTAGGCTTATTCTGATATACACAGTGGGTGGCTAGCTTCATCAATACCTGTAGGTCACGCCTCTCGAAGTGACGAGTAGGACCCTGCTACGAAAGGCGCTTTTCCTGACATCTCTGTCCTCGCCCCTCTCCTCCCCGTTCGTCTTTGTCTTGCTCACGGCTTTGTAGATCGACATCTTGGCTGGCTATGAATGACAATACGGCCTGTACGCCGTGATGGAAATGAGGACATAAAATTTCAAAGATGCACGCACGTGAGGGCCAACAGGCGGGCATGCTATTAGCGGGGGAGCTAGAGGAGCGGGCCGGATTCCACATAGGGCCACCTTCTCGCGAAAGCTCAAGAAACCTCCAAGCCGACGGATGGGCAGCTAGAGGGCCGAGCTCGATCTCTCGATTGCAGCAACAATAACGCAAAGCTGACACTCGCAAAACCCACCCGCGCAGCGTGGACGCCGTTGTAGAGAGCAGTTCCACCGCAGGCAACCTGTCCACCCTATATGGCTGAGGCATTCTCGTATGTGTATATATGTCTATGTTTTGCATGTGCGTATATATGGCCATGTAACGTATGATGTCATATCTGTTGCCTGTAAATGGCGTCCAGGACGCGTTCAAGGCGCGTGAAGGCAGGAGGAGGCAGCAGGCAGGTAGGCTGACAGCCAGGCAGCCAGGCAGCCAGGCCTGTGGAGATGGCACAGGGTGCGGGCGCACAGGTGCAGGTGCAGGTGCAGGTAGCAGGTGTAGGTGTAGGTGTGCTGTGGCAGACGGTAGGCAGGCACAGGTGGCAGACGCTCACTCGCGCTGGCGATGGTGATGGCAACGGCAACGGCAGTGTGATCCTCAGGCCAGACATCGGCTGGTCTCGTCTTGTCTTGCAAACACTACTAATTGGTAATAATAAGCTACTAAGTAGACCCCATCCATCCACGTCCAACGTCCGACGTCCACGCCCACGTCCACGTCCACGTCCACGTCCACGTCCACATCCGCATCCACATGCACATCCGTTCGTCAATCGCTGCCAGCCCCGTTTCCTCTTACCCATCGTCGTCGTACTGCATCTACAATCTCCGCAATCCCTCCTCTGCATCTCACAATCGCCGCCGCTGCTCGAAATTCTCTCTCTCCAACTTCCCGCGTCTGCGCCTTGCTTCTGCATTCGTGGAAACAGCCTGCCAAGAGCCGGTCTGTCAGCGCGCCAGCGCGCGACACCAGGGGCATCACGCATACTTTGCGATTGTGCAGTGCAGGGCTTGATGCCACTCTCTTCCCGTCAACCTCAACTCCGCATCCTCCCTCCAGTCCATCTCCCATCACCACCACCATCATCAACGCCGGCACACCCACGCCCACCACCATCATTGCCATCGGCCATCAACGCATCCCATCGCATCGCATGTCTCAGATCGCGGATTGTTTCCTCCCAAGTAATAGATGGGCTTGATCGGGTAAACCACTCTAGATAATAACAGACCAACGCTGTAGGACGGCGGCAGCCACGGCCCAGCATGTCGAGACCACCTAGCAATCACCGCTCGCCAACAGAGCCACATGCGCCTGGCCCTGCCTTCACTACTCCACAGGACCAGCGCCCGCGGCACAGGTCTGGCTCATATAACGGCATTCCCCCTTCGCCTCGATATCACAGTGGACCATCCTCACCAAGCTCGGCAAGGATCCCTCCTCCGTCCCCTCGTGACAGGCCGCCGTCGGTATACTTCGACCCTACTAGATCAACCGCACGCGAGTACCAACCACCGCCGCCTGCTCCACTAAGCACCTATCAACCGCCTCCAGGCTCGGTCCAAGATCCTGGCCCGCCATCTCCCGTGAAGCAGGCTCCTCCTAACCTACCTCACTCAGGCGGCGACGTCCGCTCCCCTGGTGCCGCCTATGATCCCATTCGAGGCACTAACGGCACCCACTCACATTCTGGGAGTCAAGACAAGGTCTCTGTGCCACCCCCACCCCCACCGCAGCGTGCTACGAATCCCATGTCGATGATGAACCTCCTCTCGGATTCTGCTGGGCCTGCACCCCCTGCTGCAAAGCAAGCGTCCCCTCCGCCCGCCGTCGCGCTGAAGCCTGCAAGCCGCAAGACATCACGTTCATCAAGCGCCAACCAGCCGACACCTCGCGTCAAGCAGGAGTCGGCTGACGTCCCTGCCAAACCGTCATCTCGCCGCGTCTCAAGCACAGTGCCAGAAGGCAAGGCGGCGGCGGCCATGCAGGTTGCGCCTCAGCCTCCCAAACCTCGCAAATCCTCAAAACGGCGATCTCAACGAGGCCCACCGGGTCTGACTGTCCGCTCCACCGAGCTTGCCTACTACGAGATCGAGTCTGGCGACCTGTCAGACGTTGAGATCGAGGTGCCGGGCCTGGATGGCCCCAAGCAGGAATTCCTACAGCGGTCTCGAAAGCGAACGCTACAGGACGAGGTGGAAGAGGCAACACTGCGGAAGCGGAGGCGTCTGGCGCTTCTGGACAAATATGTGCCCCAATTCGGCGATTCGGCGGATTCACAGCGCCAGGATTACATAGACATACACGAGCATGAGGTTGCTGAAGAGGTGCGGCAGCGGGAGATTGAGGAGGACAAGGAGCGAAAGAAGGACCAGCAGCGTAAGAGGCGGCGGGAGAAGGCTATCGCTGACGAGAAGATCAAACGTGACGAAGCTGAGGAATCTTTACGCAACGCCAAAGACGATGAAGAACGTGCAAGGATTGAGAAAGAGATCCAGCGGTCAGAGAAAAAGATACGCGACACTGAGTTCCGGCTGCAGGGTGTCACGCCGATCAAGGATGTCGTGCGGACCGAGTCTCCCCAGGCTGCGGCAGGGAAGAAGGAGAGAGAGGTTGCCATGGACGGCGGACTGATGACGAGCTTCTACACGGGGCAAGACGGGTCTGGTACTCCAGAAGCTGCAGCTGCAGGGTCAGGTCGGGGCCGCGGCCGCGGTGGCAGAACCGGTGCCAGTGGTGGCCGTGCGCGGAAGAGTAAAGAGCAGAAGCAGGCCGAGAAGGACAGTGCGGCGCGTGCACAGGCTTTCATTGACCAAGGCCAAGATCTCCCAGCCCTTGCCCCTAAGGAGGAGGAGCGCCTTGCAAGTTACGCTGAGAAGGGCCTTATTCGAGAGGACTCTGCCGACGAGCGAGATGTCACGCCTTCCGTCAACTCCGGCCTGCATAGCTTCGAAACGCTCCCAACTGCTGGCCTCACTGGCATGGCCAAATTCGAGTCCAAGGGTTACAACCAGGTATACGAGCAGATTACGCGCGATTTGTCGAAGGCAGTGCCAAAGGTTATCCGGATCAAGAACAACTCGCTTGATACGAAACAGTCGAACGCTCGCAAGACGGCTCAGCTCGCTGCGAAAGAGGCGCGGAGATGGCAGCTTCGGACCAACAAATCCACCAAAGACGTCGCTGCCCGTGCAAAGCGAGCCATGAGGGAGATGCTTGGCTTCTGGAAGCGAAACGAACGTGATGAACGCGAGGGACGCAAGGCTGCAGAGAGGCAGGAGCTAGATAGGGCAAAGAAGGCCGAAGCTGAGCGCGAAGCGAACAGGCAGAAGAGGAAGCTGAACTTCTTGATCTCCCAGACTGAGCTGTACTCCCATTTCATCGGCAAGAAGGTCAAGACCGACGAGATTGAACGGCACGGCGTCGAGGGCGACAACTTCCAGACTTCCGGGCAGAAGGTTGTCGATGATCCGACAGCGTCCAATTCGATCGACATGCCGGACTCACTTGCAAACATCGGCACCAGAGTGACAAATTTCGAGGACCTTGACTTCGATGCAGACGACGAGACTGCCCTGCAACAGGCCGCAATGGCAAATGCTCAGAATGCCATCAAGGAAGCCCAGGACAAAGCTCGCGCATTCAACAAGGGTCAGGATGATAGTCAAGACTTCTCTAACGCCCAACAGGACATGGACGACGGCGAGCTGAACTTCCAGAACCCGACCTCACTGCAGTCAATGGACATCGCTCAGCCCAAGATGCTCAGTTGCCAGCTGAAGGAGTATCAGTTGAAGGGCCTCAACTGGCTCGTGAACTTGTACGAGCAAGGTATCAATGGCATCCTTGCCGATGAGATGGGCCTGGGGAAAACGGTCCAATCCATCTCGGTCATGGCCTATCTCGCCGAGGTTCATGACATCTGGGGTCCTTTCCTCGTCATTGCGCCTGCCAGCACACTGCATAACTGGCAACAGGAGATCGCCAAGTTTGTGCCCACCCTCAAAGTGCTACCGTACTGGGGCAATGCGAAAGACCGCAAGATTCTCCGGAAGTTCTGGGATCGCAAGCACATCACATACAGCCGTGACAGTCAATTCCACGTCCTTGTGACTAGCTACCAATTAGTCGTCCAAGACACACCATACTTCCAGAAGGTGAAGTGGCAATATATGATTTTAGACGAAGCGCAGGCGATCAAGTCATCGCAAAGCTCGCGATGGAAGGCCCTACTTGGGTTTCACTGTAGGAACAGACTTCTGCTTACAGGTACCCCAATTCAGAACAACATGCAGGAGCTCTGGGCCCTTCTGCATTTCATCATGCCTTCGCTCTTCGACAGCCATGATGAGTTCTCCGAATGGTTCAGCAAGGATATCGAGAACCACGCCCAATCGAACACCAAGCTGAACGAGGATCAGCTCCGCCGTCTACACATGATCTTGAAACCTTTCATGCTTCGTCGAATCAAGAAACACGTCCAGAAAGAGCTTGGGGACAAGGTGGAAAAGGACTTGTTCTGCGACCTCACCTATCGCCAGCGTGCATACTATAGTAATCTACGCAACAAGATCAGTATCATGGACCTTATTGAAAAGGCGGCTGTTGGTGACGATCAAGACACTGCTACGCTCATGAATCTGGTCATGCAATTCAGAAAAGTCTGCAACCATCCGGATTTGTTCGAGCGTGCAGACACCTGGAGCCCACTGGCCCTGACTAACTTTGCTGAAACTGCTTCTTTCATGCGCGAAGGACACAATATCGAGGTAACTTATTCGGTCAGGAATGCGATCGAGTATTGGTTGCCTGCCCACCTGAACGAAGATCCAGGACGTCTTGATGTTGCCGGCCCCCTTAACCCCAATGCTGGTTGGCGGAAGCAGGCACTGAGACACGACCTCAGCATCTGGGATGAATCAAATATCCAGTCAAGCCAGCAAAGACGCCAAGCTTTCTCCTGGCTGCGTTTCGTAGGGCGCAGCCCTGGCGATGTGGCGAGCACAGCGTTCAGTAACCAATTTGAACGTGCCCTCACTGAGATTGAAGCTGAGAGCTCCTTGCCTCTGCTCAAAGTGGCGTATGATGACAATGATGATGATAAGGAAAACGCTGGATGGACACCCGTGCATTCCATGCTTGAAATCGTCAGCCGCAACGATCGAAAGCCACTTGCACAGCTTGCTCCAGATGGTCGTCTTCATAACCTCATGAACATCTCAAGACGCGAAATTGAGAGGACAGGTTACACTGTCATTGAGGCTTGCTACCTGGCTACCGCCTCCGCCCCTCCGATTGACCTTGTATGTCCGAGCGGACATTCAATCCAGGAGAAGGAGACCACATTCTTCAACATCCCAATCAGGCGAGCACTTTACCCAATCAGTCTCCAGACGGAGGAGGCTCTGCTTCGAGCCAAAGTACCACCTTCGAAGTTTCCTACCACGAACCTGCTTCCAGCTCCAGCCTCTGAGAAACAGCGGTACACGCAGATAGAAGTCCCGAGCATGCGCCGCTTCGTCACCGACTCCGGCAAACTGGCTCAACTAGACAGGCTTCTTCGTGAACTTAAAGAAGGAGGGCACCGCGTGCTGTTGTACTTCCAGATGACCCGCATGATCGACCTCATGGAGGAATACCTGACCTATCGCAACTACAAGTACTGCCGGCTCGACGGCTCCACCAAGCTCGAAGACCGCCGCGACACTGTCGCCGCATTCCAGAGCTCGCCAGACATCTTCGTGTTCCTGCTTTCCACGCGCGCCGGTGGCTTGGGCATCAACCTCACAAGCGCCGACACCGTCATCTTCTACGACTCGGACTGGAACCCGACCATCGATTCTCAGGCAATGGACCGCGCTCACCGTCTCGGCCAAACGAGGCAGGTCACGGTGTACCGTCTCATCACACAGGGCACCATCGAAGAGCGCATCCGCAAGCGTGCTCTGCAGAAGGAAGAGGTGCAGCGCGTCGTCATCTCGGGCCAGGCAGGCGGCGACAGGGTCGTCGACTTCAACAACCGTAGCAGGGAGAACAACCGCACCAAGGACATCGCCCTCTGGCTTGCGGATGACGATCAGGCGGCCGCTATCGAGCGGCGCGAGGCCGAAGTACTTGAGCAGGAGGCCAAGGATGGCGGCAAGAAGAAACGCAAGCCTACCGGCAGAAAGAAGGAGATCAGTATGGATGACATGTATCATGAAGGTGAGTTGCTACTGTACCAACCGCGTCAGGACTGATTTATTTGGTTTATATACTAACAATCCCACGAAACAGGCGAAGGCAAGTTCGACGATGGTCAGTCTCACGAACCATCAGGTGCAGCCACGCCTGTCGATGCGGGTGACGATCAGCCATCGAAGAAGCGGAAGGGCTTCAGCAAGAAGGCAAAGACGGTCAAGGAGCGGCTCGCCGTTGCAGACGGCAGATAGGTTTTTTCTCTTTTTTTTTTTTCAAGTTTCGTTCGGCCCTCTTAAAAGTTCCCTTTCAGAAGGTCTGGCTAGACATGGCGTTGAGAGAAAGCAATAGGAAATGAGGGCGGGATAGAATCTGTCACTCTACACATGTGCTTCCCGCGCTGACGACAGAGCCTGGGAGAGAAGAGCCACTAGATTTGCTGGTATTTTTACAGTTCTCCCATATTACATGTACACAAGATCTTTTTTGGTTGCTCTCAGATGCTATGCAAGATGCTCTGCGCCCTTTGTCGCTTCTTAGTGAAACCACAGCACGTGTAAGTTCATTCATTCTTCCTGCCGTTTGGGACTTGGTCGTCCGGTGAGTGTTCTTTCTCAAGAACAGCGTTCCAAGCCGCTGCCGCAACGACAGCGCCGAACACCACACCAATGATCGCTCGCCCTCTGGCACCTTGCTTTGCCTTGAGTGCCTCGTCCTTACCAAGGATCGTCACGGCGTCCTTCAGGAACGCATAGCTCAGCCCGCTCCATACCGTCGTGCCAGCGACGAGGTACTGGAAATACGTCATGGCCGAGTGCAACATCTCGGTGCTCAAGCCGAGTGTCGCAATGCCAGAGACGAAGGCTGTGCTTGCGGTGGCGACTGGCAGGGCCACGGTCGAACCAATGAGTATCAGCTGGAGGAAGGTGTTGTATTTGGATACGGTGGTGGGATGCACTTCGGCGGACGGGAGCGAGAAGTCCCAATACCGCGTGAAGGTCTTAGGGGTAGGGAGTGAGGCATAACGGTAGTATATTGCCGCTACGGCGAGCGCCGCATCACGGCCCAGAATGAGGGTTGCAAGATATACTACGCGATGTCAGCCGCCGAGCTCAAGCCGAGAGGGAATCTGCCGCGAGAAAAGGAAACTTTGGCAATGCTTTACCTGGTAGGGCGCCTTTGGCAGCAAGCGTCACTGTCAATATGATCATCAGGGCCTTGTCTGCCATTGGATCAATGACACTGCCAGCAACGGTTTGCAGCTTCCATTTCCGCGCGAGCCAGCCATCGACAAGGTCGGTGATGCCTGCATAGGCGAAGAGAGCAAGCGCCCAGGCATGATGATCGTGCAGGAGAAGATACGCTGTCGCAGGAGCAGCAAACAGCCTTGTCACGGTCAGGAAGTTGGGTAGGTTGTAGATGTTCTCGCGCGGCGTCAAACTCGTCAGTGACGACCTGACCTTCTCAGTCACGGCTTTGGTCCGTTCCCTCGCTGAGCGTAATGACTGGGCCACAGGCTTATCACCAACATGGACCTCGTTCGTTTGCTTCTGTGCGAAAGACCCACATTAGTCGATATTCTTTGCACGCTATCATGGCCAATACGTATGGACGATGCAGCATCAGCTGATCAATGTTGAAGTGGATAACCGCAACAGCGGCACGTGTTCAATAGGCAAGCAAATCTGACGGTCGAAAAAGCCGTGTGGACTGTCCCAGAAGACCTGCATAGAACGATATATTGATGCAGACAAGGGTCAGCAGATGCGGCCAAAATCGCCAGTCTCTCAGACGACCAACAGGATAGAACATGTGATCCCGGAGTACCCGTAGCGTCAACATGCGTCAGACAAGAGGGTCCTTCCCCATGTATGAAAGCTAACGACGGTACAGCGGAACCAAGTCTGTCGCCGTTGCGGTGTGAGAATTGATCTGCGGGTGGCGCAAAGACTGCGGTGGTTGGAAATCGCTGTGCCGCTTTTGTCATGCATATGTCGGACCGTCTGTCCAAACC
>MU003858.1:0-84276 GCA_010093785.1 Polychaeton citri CBS 116435
TATATAGTCGTATATCTTAATAACATACTTATACATTTAGTAATACTTAAAGAACATTAGCTAGATGTTTAAAATGTGTTAGAACATTTATTAAACAACAAATTCTAGCTAAAGCTACGAAAATGTGAGTTTAACAAAATAAGCACTACGTTCCTAGGATACACTATATCTAGTAACAGCTTAGGAATAAGCGACGATAAAGTTAAAGCAGTACAAGAGTAGAAGACACCTAAAATAGTTAAGGAAATACAATCCTTCTTAGGTTTTGTAAACTTCTACTACTAATTCATTTAAGGATATACTATAGTAATAGTACTACTAACAGAGTTAACTAAGAAAACTAAGGAATAGTTATAGAATAATTAACAGGAATAGGCGTTCTAAGAACTAAAAAGAAAGTTCACTAAACAGCTAGTATTACTAATATTTAATCTTTATAAAGACGTTGTTATTAAGATAGACGTATTAGATTTTGCTATAGGCGTATACCTTAGTTAAAAGGGACAGACTAGAAAGCTACAACTAGTAGTATACTACTCTAGGAAGTTCATAAAAGTAGAACTTAACTACAATGTTCATAATAAGGAATTACTTACTATAGTAGAAGTACTACGCTAATAGAAGTACTATATAGAAGGAACTATATAGAAGGTTACTATATACATAGATCACTACAACCTTATATACTTTACTACGACAAAAGAACTTAATCAACAATAGATAAGGTAGTACTTAGACATTTTAGAACTTAACTTCACTATTATATACTAAAAGAGATCTAACAATACTAGAGCTAATACTCTTAGTAGATAAGAGGCATACTAGAAGAGAAGCCTAAAACATGAATAAGCCTAAGTTCTACAATAACTTAAGGATAGCACACTTATACCTAATAATATAATAGAAATTATAGTAATAACGAGTATTACTATCGACATAGTAGATGTTATAGCTAAACAACTCTAAAGCGATAATATATAAGACATAATACGCTAAGTACGAATAGGCTATACATAGAAGGATAGACGATTATACTACTATAACTAACTATACATACTAGAATATATAAGAATAAAACTTATCTAAGAATATTATAATCTACTAACAATTAGACACTCTAGACAAAACAAGACACTTAATTTACTCTTATAAAAGTATAACTATAAGGGAATGTCTAGAGATGTTAAAGAATATATAAAGAATTGTGTTACTTACTATAAGAGTAAGAAAGAATAACATAAACTATATAGAATTATCTAACTAACTAAAATCCTTAAACGACTATTTAAGATTATTACTATAGATTTTATAATAGACTTACTACTATTAAAGGAACCTTTTACTAAAGTATCTTACGACTAAATTATAATAGTCACTAATAGGTTAAGCAAATATAGATACTTTATACTATATAAAGTAAAGACAAATATAATAGAGCTTATATACTTCTTTATAAAGAACATTACTATAAGACATAGGATTCTACAAAAGATTATTACTAATTAAGACAGATTATTTACTTCTAAATTCTAAAAGGCCTTAATAAAACAATTAAGAATTTAACAAAGAATAAGTATAGCTTTTTATCTATAGACAGATAGTTAGATAGAAAGACTTAATTAAACATTAGAATAGTACTTACGCTATTATACAAATTATTAATAGGATAATTAGGTTAAACTACTACCTATAGCGTAGGCAGCATACAACAATTTACTATCTAATAGTATAGAGGTATTACTAAATAAAGCTATTATAGGTTTTAAAACACCTAAACTAGGATTAGGCAAAAACTAGAAGCATCTTAACAAAACTACTATATAGATAGGATAAGAAATCTAAGAAGTATAAGTAGAAATAACTATAAGTTTATAAGTGATATAAGATAAAATAACCTCTTATTATAAAAAGAGAAGACTTAAGGGACTAAGCCTTAAAGAGGAGGATAAAGTATTTTTATTAAAGAAACACATTAAGATAAAGCGACCTAACTATAAACTAGATTACACTAAATTAGGACTATTTAAGATTAAGAGAAAGATTAAAGAAGTTAATTATAAATTACATCTACTAAAGTATATACGTATATACTCTATATTCTATATTATACTTCTTAAACTAGTACTAATTAATGTAGAAGTAGATAATAACTTACTAGAAATTACTAAAGAATTTAAATAATAAGTATAGGAAATTGAGAGAATCCTAGACTATTAATAGAATAGACGTTAGTAGGAATACTATATTAAATAAGCAAATTACTTAATAAAGGAATGTAGCTAAGAACTATTAAAGAATCTTAAAGGTAGTAGGGAATCTATATAACTCTTCTAAAAGCATAAAGAAGAACAAAGCTATATCTAAGGTACGTAAAAGGACTATAGATAGTAACTTTAGGAAAAGGAAGAATAGGAGAAACTTATAGGACACCCTATAACGTACGCCTTAAGTAGGAAATAAGGACCTTTAGGAACTTAGTTTACGACTAAGCCCTAAGAGACACGAACTTGTAAAGGCTTTCGACACTAAGACTAAGTAGCTTTTACTAGGTCTATATAGCATTTAAAGCTACACCTACATTGTTTAGAGTAGAAGGCAAAACGGAATCCTCTACTACTATAGGATCTCTAAGATCGATAGCCTCTTCTATAAGATAAGTAAAGCTCTTAGTAGTATATATAGAAATGTGTTATTTCTACTAATGCTTACACTATAACTAAGTACAGGAATTAGACAACTAATTAAGTAGCTGTTCTAGTTTTTTCTCTTCTAAACTAATTTCTTCGTTTAACTTCTATTTAGTGTGCGATAAACTAACTAGAGAAGATTTCACATAAGTACGACCTTAATAGGTACACTAGGTATAAGGAATAGACGACTTATCTAACATTGCCTAACACAAGAAATTGTGCTTAAGACACTCGTTATAGGCAACTATTGTTTTAGAACTAGTAGTAATAATGCGTAAGGCGCGGAGTTTGCAATTATAAATAGTTCTTAAGTCTTTAGACGTAAGGGCGAGGTCGAGGAGTTTAATTAAAAGAGAAGATATCTTTATATAATTATATAATGTCTAGGGAACTTGCTAACTAAATACTCTACGTAAGTCGAGACAACTAGGCTAAGAGGGGGATAGTATTACAGTACGAGACTGCACTATGTGACAGCTATAGGCTAAGAGTCACGTAAGCAAGTTAGTATGTAAGTACTCGGGCTACTACTTACTATAGGAGGCAGTGTACGAGCAATCCTACAAGCACTCGAGCAAGCACTTGTAGAGGTAGTCGTAACACTACTAGATTAGGACACGAAGCAATAGTATATAGGAATATATCTTTCCTTAGTAGATAGGAGCTTCGTGCTTAACTTATATTATAGATATAATAGTATTATAGGTTTTACCTTATAGTATCCCTAGTACTCTGTTACACCCTTCTACTATTAACCTCCCTACTCCTTTTACTCATAGGTATAACCTATCTTAGGCAGATCTCTAGACCCTCCTATAACATATACTAGTATTAAAGTCTACTAAGCCTTTATATTTAATCTAAGTATCCTTTTTTTAAAGGTCTAAAATAGCTAATATCTAGTAGTTAAAGTAGATAAGAGAAATAAAGAGACATATAGATTATAATAATATTATGTTTAAGATAAAACTACTAAAATAGATTACTTATATATATAGCTTTTATGACTATTAAGTATTAAGAGTCTTTTTAAACTAACTACTTTGTCCTTTATAGATTTATAAAAGTAGCTAATCTATTTAAGGCTAAGCTTATTACTAGTTAATCTATTTAGACTAGTTATTACTCTCTAGTCTTATAGTAATTAGTAAAACTAAGTAGACATTATCTCTCTACTTTTAAAGATAATAAATAGTAGAATAGTCTAACTTTTTGTATTAGCTCTAATAATTATAGTTATTTATTAAGTTAAGCTTAACATAAGTGCCTTTAGTTTATGTCTTCTCTCTATATGTCTTCTCTCTATATTTATAATAATAATTAACTACTAAGTTTAGCCTAACCTAAATCTAGTTTTATTAAAGTTAAGGATATTATATTTAGTAATACTATAAGTATTAATTATATTGTCTATAAGCTTAAACTAGTCTTATATTTTTATAAAGTCTTCTATTTAAGCTCTCTAATAGTTAAGCTTTTTAGACATCTTTGTCCTAAGTTATAGTGTTTTTTTAATAAAGTTATAAGACTAGTTTTTTCTAATAGTATAGTTAGTTCTTACTTTAAGAACTGTTAAGGCTATTACTCTAACTATATTATAGTTTAGTAAAAACTCTCTTATATTAAGATCTAGAATTCTTTAAATAAGTACTTTTTCTTTAATAGAATTTAAAACTCTCTTTTATATATTAGAATTCTTTTATAAAGTAGTACTTCTAAGTCTAGAAGTAAGTATACTTTTAGAGACTCTAAAAGCCTTAGTAGCTTTTCTAATTAATATAAATTAACCTTAGTAATAAGCTATTATTGCCTTAATTATACTATTATATTTTAAGAGATCTATCTTAGATATATAAGTTAAAAATAAGAAAATGATCTTAAAGATATAAAAGAGATAGAAAATA
Organism: Polychaeton citri CBS 116435; assembly: GCA_010093785.1. Taxonomy (NCBI): domain Eukaryota; kingdom Fungi; phylum Ascomycota; class Dothideomycetes; order Capnodiales; family Capnodiaceae; genus Polychaeton; species Polychaeton citri. The sequence continues at coordinate 4,595 of MU003858.1, forward strand.
GCTAACTAACTTATGTAGTTAGCTAACTTATAGAGTATGTTATAGACTATATACTATAGTAAGTATATACTTAAGTACTTATATATAGGCTTATTTATGTGACTCCTAGGCTAGTATATATATATAGTAGCTTTATACTATAATATAGGCCTGTTATAAGGTATATAGTATACTTATACCTAAGGGGATTTATCTACTTAGCCCTATGTCTATAATAGTAGCTATAGGTAAAAGGTATAGTTTATAAACGACGTTAGTATAGAACTATATATAACAAGTTGTAACACTGTATTTGTAACTACAAGTTATCTTAATTATGTTAAGTATAAAGCTCCTATGTAATGACTAAAGGATACGCCTTCCTATATACTATAGCTTTGTATATAGTTAATGTACTTAATTACCTTTTCCCTTAGGACAAGGTAATCTCCCTTAATTACTATTCTATGTTATATGTAGTAATCTCTCTAGATTACTCTTCTTAACTATGTGTTATAATTAAGTGCTTATAGCCTTAGGCATTGTTCTCTGCCTAAGCCATGTTATAGCCTTAGCTATAATAAGGCCTTAGATAGAAACCTTAGATTATAGTATATAATTAGAAAGAGTAATTAGAGTTAATTACTATCTAAGGACTAATTATATAATCTAGGATAAGACAATAATTAAGACATATTAACTATGTATAAAGTCTAGTATATAAAGAGGCTTTACCTCTAGTCTATAGTATAGAGCTTTATACTTAATATAATTAAAATAACTTATAGTTATAAATATATGTTATAACTTATTTAAGTATTCTATTAACATATATTATTAAGTATATTATATCTCTTACTCTATAATCTTAGGACTAAATAGATAAATCTCTTTAGATATAATAAGTATATAGTATACTCTATAATAATATAGTTCTATACTAGTGTCTAAATAAACTATACTTTCTACTTTACTATAAGTAAGGCCTCTCTAGACAAATCTCTATAAGTAATAAGTACTTTTATATACTTTATAATATATAACTAGTAAATAGTATTTAGTATAGATATAACTTACTTCTTAATTATATTATACTTTAATAATATATATATATATAAAAGTAGCCTTTACTAAATTCTTTAACTATCTTATTATTAAGCTTTTTCTAGATAATTACCTATAAGATCTATTAATTTTATATATATTATCTAAGTATTAGCTTCTTTAAAAGCTTTATATCTCTTTTAATATATTATAGAGCCTATATATTAAGGTTAAATCCTTTAAGATAAAGTATATCTAGTGTTTCTTTATTAGTAATTACTAGCTTAAAGAAGAGCTTTATAATCTAGATTTATAGAAATAGGCTTTTATCTATTTTTTAGTTAGTGTTAATGTTCTATATAGCTAACTACTGAGTAAATGTTAATTAACTATATAATAGTCCTATTACTTCTTAAAGTTACTACTTTATCTTATTATAGCTAAGTCCTTCTTTAATCTAAAGTCTTATTTAAAGTTACTAAGTGTTAAAATTAATACATGGCTAAGGCATTTAAAAGGTAATAACTATTAGATGTTTGTAGAAGGTATGTTAACATTAGGGGTATAGTCTATGTTTTTTTTGACATTTTGCTATTTACAGGAATTTAGATGTTTTGACATGTTGCTACACCTGACCGACTGTCGGCATAAGCTCACGTAGTAGAAGCGCCGATGGTCATTTGAGGTGACGTCAGGCGTGTCGGAGGTAGCGTAATATATCTACACATCACAAATATAAACATATGCCCGCACCAAATGCCCTCAAGATTTCGAACCCACCCAACCCTGGACACACCTATACTATTACGTCAAGAACGATTAAAACCAGCTGGATCGGCCTCACGGACGTCAGCACTGCCGCCCGGGTTGCAGTGAAATTGGCTGGACCAAGCAACGTTCAGGAAAGACGCCGACATAAGCAATGGCCGTCCATTCCGTGGAAAACGAGAGCCCAGTGATCTATGGCATCGAGCGTCCAGGCGCCCTCGCCGCGATAATTTTGAGTCTTGCCGTTGCTCGAGATCAAGCCTTTCCGGAAAGTCGCCGAGAAGGTTCGGTACGACTGGAAATCACTGTATTTGCTTCGCAGGACGTCCACATCCTGGTGCGCGAAGCGGCGCAGGTGTGCGGCATCGGCACCAAAGCGGTTCACTGCCTGCCCGTAGACCACCACGGCCGCCTGGATGCCGCTGGGTTTGAGCAGGCTCTCACTGACGATCACGATAATAGCCGACACCCATTGTTCGTCGCCGTCGGCGAATATACTGGCTCCGCTGACGCAGTGGCACTAGCGATGGTCTGTCGGCTGCGCCGAATCTGGCTGCACATCCACCACGCCGGATATGTGTCCCAGGACAAGATGACGCCGACGTCTTCGCCAAGCTATGCAGACAGTACTAGCGTGATAGAGCCTACTAGGACGCTAGTGCTATTTCAACGAAAAGCAGCATATACTGCGGCGCTAAGCTTTGTTTAGACACCACGACTATTTGCTATCCAACCTGGTGCCAAATTCCTGTACGGGCTTGGTTTTGGCTAGCAAATTCGACTATTTTATTTAACGCCTCATCACTGGCCATGTCCGATCCGAGGAACGAGGACACTTTTGTTACCAATCACTGGAAACCGGGACTGTCGCTGCGGAAATCCTATCTTGTTCCGGGCGAACTGGGTATACGATCTTCTCTCTTCTCCAAACAGAAAGTGGATGCTTTTAGAAATAGGCATGTCAAACGTGTTGAGTGCATACTACTCGCTTCTTTCGCAGCACATGTCCACTTAGTATAGAGGGAGTACGGAGGGGTTGATTTGATGTAGTGCTAGAAGGATCTCAAGCATCTTAAAGACTACGCGCACATGGTGGACGGAAGATGCATCGCTAGAAGGATCCGCTTTCTGTCGAGACAACGCATGGGTTCATTCTACCAAAGTAAAGCCATTCCCGCCAATGCACCCGAACCAGTTTCCAAAATGTGGGATTAACTACTAGCCGCCCGAGGTTTTATTCTGACTTGACACCATATGCAGAGTAGAATGTTGGTCTCTGCAGGATACTAGCTTCGCCGCTCGCGTTGTCGAAAGTTCGACAGCCGTGAGTCGCGATGAATGGGGGCTATTCATGCCATTAGTGGTGGCATAATAAGCGTTGAAATTTCTTATAGCTGTCTCTGTTTGTCACTTACTGTATAAAGATGGAGACTGACGGCTGGCTCAGTATCACTTGAGTTCGACATCTGATGTAAACCCAATCCATCCGTAATGTATGTCATCTCGTTCTCACCGTATGTTCTGCGCGACTTCACTTTGAGTCCTTTCCCAGGATGCGGGCTGACGTCTTGCAGTCTTAGTTCACGAGGAACATCGGCTTTTGTCTTCATTTCTGCAGGACTGCTACAGCCGACTTCTTCACCCGGCCAACCGTACACGGTCTCTGTCAAGCGGCCGCTGAGAATTCTCATAATGCAGTGGGAATCTGCATGATCGTGGACTGGGCTGGATCGGCCAGGTGTCCAGACTATGACGAGCTGAGCGCTGTGTCAGACAACTTAGGACGCTATGGCTGGGTAAAGATTCATTGGTTACACTGACTAGAGTACCTCGCCCGCGTAGCGTATGAACGAGATTTCGGGTATACGGCACTCTGTGATCGGGGAATGCAAATGGTTTCCAGTCTTTCGTAGCTAAGAAACTCTCTAACACAACTTTCTTCAGTTGATTAATATCGGCCTGGAGGTATGGCTTTGTGCATCTTTCTAGTGTATCTGCCAGATTTTCGATAAATTGCAACATCGTTTCAGATGCTGGCGTGCTTTCGACTTTAGCCGTCTCATTGCGATCCTGGTCGATTCGACTCGAAGAGAATTCATCGTTTATTGACTGACTCGTAGCAAAAGCCATGTCTGAGATCTTTCCGCGTAACACTCTAAATGACGGGAAGGAGAAGACGTCCTTAGGGTCTATCGATCATGGACGGCATAAGTAATGGAATAGTGGTCCGATTGCAAGCGGTTTTTCTCCTGGTAGGCTTTACGTAAGCACCTCGTGTCGTCAAAGGGTGTGACGTCCCATCTCGTCGGCGCTAAAGTGCTCGTGGCAGGCGGCGACCTCAACCACTCGGCCTATATGCTTGGCGATTGGCTAAACGTTGCTAGATGAAGTCCACCCGCACGGCCGCTTGTTCGAGCGCTAATTCAAAGCTGAGAAGCCCGAACGACAACATGGTCTCGGCTTCTGCAAGAACTGGCAGACTCGGAAGGTCCGAAGTCTTGGGACGTATGACTTGGCTCAAATCAACGAGTCTCTCTAGGTATTCCGAGCTCCCGTCTGTGTTCAGTGCCAACGGAAGCTGTTGTCGAATCAAAGGCAGATCATGTTCGATTCCACGCAGATTTGAATCCGGATTTTAATCTTGATAAGGTGACGAATGCGGTAGATTCGAGCTTGAGGGCTGCCAGCTTCGATAAGGACTTCTTTTCTAAGTGTACTCTTCTATTTTAATATTGCTTCCCGTTCACATACAGTACAGTATCTAGGCTATGCCTCGCTTCCCGACATGTGTAAATGCAACAGTATACTATCAGGTCCGTTGGTGCACTAGATCATCAATCTGTGACGAGGTCGTTTGGAAGCTGCTTAGAAAGCCCTTTACGGATGACCGCCACTCAAGCCATTTGGCTGGGTTTTATTCAGCAACACCAACTTCAGTTCTTGGAGATCTGGCGGCATCTGGTGACGAGAAGGTGCGGCCATTCCCCAGTATCTTTGTCCGATAGACGTCATCATAGAGCGAGATTGGACTCATCCCATACGATACCGCTTTCGATAATACGCCTATCGGTGCATGCACACACTGCGCGAATGTCTCTCAGCCCGGACGGCGGAAAAAGAATTATCGTCCCGTCTGGAGACGATGAGACTCCGTATGAAACTGGGCCTCCGACTACGATCTGGTGATACGAGATCTCGCCATTCCTTCTCACATCTGTCTCATGCATGAGAGTCCACGAACTTAACACCTTTCACGATGCGCACCGAGAATCCCGCTGGATGCTCCCGGATGCGCCGCCCGAGACATACCGATCATGCTGAATGTATCGGATCCTCTAGCGAAAGCTCAAGCTAGGCGACGTTGGCTTCATCCTTGTACTTATCGTTCTTCCTTGAGCCCGCCTAGCAATACTCTCTGGCAGGTGGAAGCGCGGCAGGATCAACAACACTCGTCGACGAGAGTTGCTGAAGCTTGATGAGGCCACAGCTCCTGCACACTCGCATATGCCTATACTCTCCGAGCGTGTATGCGCGACAACGTCACAAACAGGAATGTAGTACACGCCAATGATCGAATCTCTTCACGGCCATCAACCCACCATTCGAGATGTCTTCAAGCTGTAAAGTTAAGCTTCTACCAGTACACATGCTAGTCTAATTGAGCTTATCCTCGAAAACGACAAGCTTAGTGAGGACTTCGCGTCTCAAACCGCAAGCAACAAAACTGGCCGAGGGTTGATAGAGCAGGTCCGCCGCGTCACACGATCTTGCTTGACTAATATTGAGTCTATCCTCCAGCTCTACGAAGACATTTGCGGCTTTAGTCCTTCAGACAACCAATTAACGCCAGCGTTGTGCAGTAAACTAACACCTCCACGCTTATTCTCCCTCCAATCTCTTCCGCAAGATCATCAAACGATGATGATGCCGCGTTGTGTAGTGCTTCTTCAGTGATCAGCTGCGTGCCGTGCCGCACATGAAGCGCCCATATGAGGAGATTTAGTATATCTCGTAACGCGCTGAACACGAAAGCTTCGGTGAGAAGCCTGATGTCTCTGGTGATTTCTGCACGGCGCATCTAAGTCGACCGAGGCAGGAATCTCAGAAAGCCTCTCCAAGGAAGGAAGATCGTTATCACGGCTGGCAGTAGGACGGATGTGCTGATCAAGGTCCTTTATAAATGTCTAGTATAGGCACATAGAACCCCTTTCCTTCACCGATGGATCTCGTGGTGGGTCTGCTAGTGGGGACAACAATTCAAGCGACCACGACGCCGTAGCGGCCTTCCCGCAATAGAAGATATATGAAAGTGCCTCAGGTCGGATTTTGTACCGAAGAGTACCTTGCTCGTCAATTGCAATCTATACATCTACTTCCTTTGGTCCACTGGTCGACTGATATCGGCCTATATCCGCCGGAATCCAGTGTAGTAGTGTCAAGATGCCGAAATTGTCATGAAGGAGCTTACGAGCAACTTTCGTACTCGTCCAGTCCGTAGCGCCTCGCAAGGTTTGTAGGTGGCCAGAGAGGTGTAAGGTGAGCCAGGCCTTGGAGGCATTCACCATGATCGCCTGTTTCCCCTCGCTTCTTGCGTTGATGTCGCAGGCTATGATCATGAACCTTCTCGAATCCACCGACTAGGGCAAGGTATTCGTCACACCCGAAATGTTCTGTCACAATCTACTGCGAGTGGAAAATCCTAGCCACAAAGCTGATGGCAGCTATTGGAGAGCCAACGCGATCCCGTCCTGCTGGAACAGTTTTAACGATGTTGAACGTAGATGGTTTGGAAGAGTGTTAATTGATGGTCTATCAGTGGGAGCATACCTGACCTATATACAACAGTGGGTGGCGATGTGGCGCTGCCGATCTTCAAAAAACGACACCGATGCCGCTTTCATCGAAACGTCGATTGATTATGATCTCAAGGAAGATTTAGTGATCAACCTTGGCTTATCGAGCCACCCTGCCAAGTTGAGCCACGACCACCCGATCTTCTCACTTCTACCAAGTGTACTGTGGACCATGGACGTGTCTACATGTAATCAGGACGAGGATACCAAGTTCGGTGTTCAGAATGCTATCACAGCATATAGCGCCGGTGGTCGTAGCTGGGTACGAGCGTGCTTGGCCACTTTTCACGTTCTCTTCCAGATATTGCAGCACCGCAGAGCTAGACGCCCTCCACAGTCCACCTCTCATGAACATCGGCAGGTCCTCTCTACTACCGAAGGAAGGGCGCTGGTAGGACGAATCACACGCCCCATAAGTACCGGCTTTTCGGCATCGCTCAGTTTAGCCATGAAAATGACAGAGGGAATCTTCCGCAGTCAAGACTAGGTTATCGATACTCTACCTTCCCACAACCATCCAATTGACAAGAGCCACTTGATCGCTTTGGAAACTGAAGTTCAGAGGAGTAAGAGGTATGGGCGCGAAAGATTGCCAGTGGTGCGGCACAAAGCTTTGGTCCTGGAAGTCGTGAAGAGATGACTCGAGGCAATAGAGGAGTTCCGCTTCCAGCATCTCAACGAGTATCAGCAGATGGGCATCGAACAGCCACGCTTTTGGTTGGAAATCAACGATTTGAAACCCGCCACCCGACCTGCAATTCTCCGGTGAAGACTGTATATCACGGCCGGACACGGCAGTCACACTACAGTAAAGCTCATTCTATTCTGCATGGATGAGGCGCTTGTTGTCATCGTTCTACAGCCGCTGGACGTCGCTCTGTTTGCTCCGCAGAAGCGCGCACTATCTACCGAAACCGAGGCGGCTTCTCGCATTGACCCAAGCCATCTGCCACGTGTAGAGTGTACAGCGCTGGACGCCCGTGCCTGAGAAAGAGCACTCACTCTGCGCAGTGTCTAGAAAGCCTGGCAAGCAGCGGGTTTGCAGCCATGAAGTCCGCTGGAGGTGCTTGATGAATTACTCGAACCTGAGTAGCTTCCAAGCCCTGCCACGCCGTACAAGTGGCAGTCACTCAATATTTCCCTACTTCGTAGCTCACCGCCAGAAGACAATGAGTCACGGGAGGTGAATTCACAATTGCATCAGCCACTTGGGCAGGAGAGACTGATCAAATCAGGCAAGCGCTACATTCGCCGAATGAACCCTGCCTTCGAGATGACCCAGATTCAGTACGCCATGGACAGGAAACGACCGACGGAAACGGAAGAGCTCTTGCAAACACGCAGGAATGGAGCGCAGATGTCTTTACCTGGCAAATTCGCGTATACAACCTCTGATGTGCTTAGGGTGGCACAGGCAACCGAAGAGGAGAAGGAATGAAGAAGCGGCTTTACACCGAAAATGCATATTCTGGCCCAGATTGCAGTTTGATTGTCAAGGAAAAGCTTGAGGATGTGCTTATCGATGCTGAGTGTTATGCTATCACTGTCGCTGCCAGAAAATTCGATGGAAGAGAGACCTAGCCAAACTCATCGTCCGCAAACGAGCTTAACGCAGTTGGAGCTCTTGGCTTTCGGCTCAATGCTCGCCCTTTACTCAGCTCGTGTTTCGTGCTTTGATACTGGGAGTAGCCAACCGAATCGGTCCTCCACTCGTCCTCTATAGATGTCGTCAAGCATTTGACTGAGTAATTGTGCACAAGGTCCGGGTGCTCGATCACCATTCTGGTAGATGAACTTGTCCATGGTACTCTTCCTGGTGATCGAGGCGATGGGAACGATAGTGGCTGCGGTTCCGCAGGCTACAACTTCGGAAAAATCCTTCAACTCTTCGTATTTGATCTGCGAATTTGCAAGAACTGTTAGCCGCACAGACATTTCCCGATCAGGGGAGGGATCAGACGAACCGCCCGTTTTACGACCGACCAACCTAAAGACTCTCCTAGCTGCTGAATACTACGACTGGTGATACTGTCGACGATGTTCTTGCTATCTGGCATAACGACCGTCGTTGTGGTATGTCCGTCTGCCTCGACCGTGTGGAAACCGACAAATCCAGACGTGGAGAACTCTTCAATCTCGCTACGGGTTTGACTGTCCAGGTGCAGCGTTATGGAGAACCCTTCGCTCTTCGCTCTCTCACTCCAGCGCATCACGGGCGCATAGTTGCCACCCACTTTGCCACCTCCCGTGCCCCGGGGTGCGGCGCGATCAAAGTCCTCAAGGACAAGCGCATCGATCGGATGCACACCATGGTAAGCGCCGAGCGGAACTACGAAGACACAGAAAAGGTATTCGTTGGGAGGGCTGACCTGGAACCACGGTCCTGTGCCAAATACAAAGGGACGGATGTAAAGCATACACTTTGCATCATGAGGCGGTACAATATCGGCGTTACGCGAGACTGCTAGCTGCACAGCTCGTATGAACAGCTCTTCGGGCACAGGCTCGATGGACACTAGATCGGCCGAATTGTTCAGCCGGGCAGCATGCAAGGTCGGCCTGAATATGTTGATCTCGCCGCTGGGTGCCCTGAAAGCTACGACATGGTCAACATCTGCCTAGTCCACCGCACAATGCGCGAGTGTGTCGGATTACCTTTCATCCCTTCATACGCTTCTTGACCTAGAAACCATAGGTTATCTCTGTACAGTCACATTCCTGGGCTTCGATCGGCACGAACCATACTGAAATACGTTGGAGAGACCATGAACGTGCAGGACCGGGTCACGAACAAATTCCAGCTCAGACCATTCACCGCTCGAACGAGTCCACCGGGACTGAACGTGGCCGTTGGGAGCCGTCAAAGCCACGGCAGGAGACGTCCAGTCTTCATTCAAAGACACTGCGATCAGTCGAAGGATCCTCCATGGGGTCTTTGCGAGTGAGGTGCAGCTCACCGATCCCCTCGCGTGGTTGAAGCGGTAAAGGCATGGCTGACTTGGAATTGTAACAAGCCCAAGGGTGGCCGGCTTGGGCGATTGGAGGGATGAAGCTGTCGAACGGAGCCGGCGGTGCTGGTAGAAACGTGAGGGGCTGGAAGCGCAAGTCTCGTAGTCAACCCTTCACCCTTCAAGTCACTAAGCAAGACGAAAAGCTGTTTCTTGATTCAGAGGGTCAGCATTCGACCTAAGCAAAAACTGCCAGGAGGATTCTTGATTCAAGCGTTAGCAAGATGCATAATGCACCGAAGCGGACTCGTCGATCTTCTGCCCACCGCTGCTCGGGCCTTTCCTACTGGCCGCGTACCGTGGATAGCTATCTAGGAATTATGAACGTGGTGACAGTGTGACACAGAATTCTGCACAGGTGTATTTGTACCACGCTATCACGGCGTCGTGTTAACGCGAACAAGTGCTGCCGTTGGTCAAATCTACTATTTTAGCTACACCAAACAGACGAGAGTGTCTATCAGTACCATGAGTAGTAGATTCTAGTTGGAGCTGAGTAGATCATTTAATCTTCGTAGAGCTAGAGCGCACTCTACTTGATTGTTGTTTATATAAGGACCAACATTGTTAGATGATGCTAGGCACTTATCGTGTTGTAAGGACTCCTAGTCGAAGCGACTCTACGTCTTGGTACAATGCCTTGCCTAGAAGATAAGCAGCGGCGAGAGAATAACTCGAACGCCAAGAGCTCTTTCGGCGATTTGACCCCTCCGTTTATCCGAAAGTCTTGGGATTCCACCAAGCTATGGGATCACCCGAATCTGCAGAGCGACTCTCAGTCAATTTGAGAACGATGAGGTCCGAGATAGTAGAACCGAACAAAGAAATTATGCAAAACATGGCGCATACGTCCGAAATCGCTGGAAAAAGGTTGAAGTCACTTATGACTACAATGTTCATTTCTATCGTCTTCAATGAAGCAATGTTTGCTCGATGCAGCGGCTGCAGCCCATGAGGAAGTTCAGTATTCTATCAGAATGGCCAATAACTGGCGTTAGGTCCAAAATCCCAAACCTTTCGGAGAAGCGGAGGCCAGAATGCGAGCTTGCTCGGCGCTTATTAATAAGTGGGGACGACAGATGCCTATCTTGCCATGCTCTGTGCTGTTTCTCGTACGCCAGGGTCTGCAAGAAGCCAAGCGAACCGCGAATTGTTAGTAGAACTCGCCGACAAAGGCAGGTGGAGCAGAGCCAGGAGGGATAGTGTGATGAAACGCGTCTTGTCAGACTCTATTGTTGTCATGCAATTGGACTTCACGAATGATATCAATTGTACTGATTTTACTCGTGCTATTCTCAGACCTCGAACACGTTTGATATAAGGATTGTATATTGACTAAATAGGGGCAAGCTGAGACACCTACAGCAAACTTATCTCTGACTGCGCCCTGATCCCACACCAATCCATCGCTAATTGGAACGCTATGAAAAATGCCAGACACTGACGCGATGCGCATGGTGGCTTCGTTGCAGTGCAGCGTTGACCACGACCAAATCGAAAAGATTCTTCCTTGCTCGCAATCTCAGTTTGCTGTACTAAAGACAGGCAAGAAAGATACACAGTCCATCATTGGTCAGTCGCTATTTGACATCCCCCCGGAAGTTGACGTGGAGCGTTTGGCAACAGCATGGAAGGAAGTGACGCGCCACACACCTATTCTCCGCTCTCGCCTCTTGGAATCCGATGACTTTGGGTTCATGCAAGTTGTTGTGAAGGAAGATCCCATTTGGACCTGCATCACGCCAACGAATATGGCTGGAAGCCTGGCGGAAGAGAAGCAAGTCTCAGCTGGCGAGGGCGTACAAAGCAGTCGATTTGCCGTACTGCTGAACCCAGACACGAGAGGAAAAACCCTTTGCTGGACTTTCAGCTATGCCATGATTAATAGAACAGCACAGAGACATATTCTTCGTGAGGTATCAGAGACGTACCGGAAGGGAAGTCTGAGCCATGTCGCGAGAATGGGACAGTATAGGCATGACGTTATGTCATCCGAAACCGTGTCAACCGAAGCTGTGGAGGCTTTTTGGCTGCAGCAGTTGGGGAATTTCCAGGCGCCCATGTTTCCTGCTCTCGAATCGCCCACCTATCTGCCGAACCCAACTTCAGAAACTCAATACTACTTGGATCATCTACACGGAGAACGCGCAGGGAATCGATTGTCAGCTACGGCAGCCGTCCGCGCAGCATGGTCGATACTCATCGCCCGTTATACGGGCTCTACGGCTGTCATTTTTGGGTCCATTGTCGATGGTTCCAACGCATCTTCGGATTGGGAAAGTGATTTCGTGGGCTCAGCGGCTGGTGTTGTGCCTGTCTACGTTGCTTTTGATCCGCTTCAGAAGGTCGAGGCATTAACCAAGCATATCGAGGATCAGATGTCCGCCATGGAAAGATACGAACAGACCGGTTTGGACGACATTCGGGGCATCGGAGAGGATGGAGCAGCTGCGTGCGAGTTCCAGACAATTCTACACATTCGAGATGAAGATGAAACGCTTGCGTCGTTCGAGGACATTTTGCGCCCACTAGGCGAATTTGATGTGTTGGCTCCTCATGGAGGGTATGCGCTGTTGCTCGATTGTCGGATCTCGGGGAAATCGGCATTCTATAGAGCGCGGTACGACTGCAACACAATAGACACTAGGCAGATGAATCGTATTCTGGTGCAGCTCGCGAAGATTGTGCAACAATTGCAGCAGGGCCACCTCGATGAGCCCGTGGGAAGGTTCAGTGTTATTACCTATGAAGATCGAGACGAGATATTGAATTGGAACGCTGAGCCATTGAAGCCCCAAGACGTTTGCATTCACGACATGATCACGGCAAATGCCAATAAGCACCCGCTCAAAGCCTCAGTATCCGCTTGGGATGGCACTCTTACTTACGCCGAGGTTGACGATCTTTCCTCCCGCTTCGCACGCTATCTGCAAGGGCAGGGTCTTGCGGTGGGCGAAAAGGTTCCTCTATGCTTCGAGAGGTCTGCCTGGACAATCGTTGCATTATTGGGCGTGCTGAAAGCCGGCGGTGCTTTCGCGTTGCTCGATGTTACAAATCCTCAGGGTCGGCTCCTTAATCTGTGCAGGCAACTCTCACCATCTGTTGCTGTAACATCCCAGAAACATGCGAAGACGCTCGAGGATGCTGTACCCCAATGTATACCCATCGACAGCGCCTTCTTGACAGCATTACCGCCCCTTGCAGGCAGCAATCTTCCCACGGTCAGACCAAACGATCTCGCGTACGTCCTTTTCACCTCGGGAAGCACCGGCGAGCCGAAAGGGTCTATGATCGAGCACCGCGGATTCGCGTCATGTGCGCCACATTTTGGACAAGGACTCGGCATTGGAGAAGACTCGCGGGCGCTTCAATTTGCCTCATACTCTTTTGGTGTATGTCTCATTGAGATTCTAGCCACCCTCATGCTGGGCGGCTGCGTTCATGTCCCCTCCGAAGATGTTCGTATCAACGACATCACTGGCTTCATCCGTGCCAACCGCATCAACTGGGCCTTCTTCACCCCTTCTTTTGTCAAGGTCATTCATCCCGAAAGTGTTCCGTCTCTGCAAACGCTGGCGCTCGGCGGCGAACCAATCACCGCCGAGATGAGAGACCAATGGGCTGACCGGGTCAGACTTGTGAATGGATATGGACAGAGTGAAAGCTCTACTTCGTGTAGCACTACTGTCGTCAGCCGCGACAGTGACGTCCGCAACATTGGTCGCGGGACAGGGGCCAGGCTATGGATTGTAGAGCCGTCTGATAGCGACCGCCTTGCAGCCGTTGGTTGTGTTGGCGAGCTTGTCGTGGAGAGTCCCGGGATCGCACGTGGATATCTTGGGGTCCCCAACAGCCCCCTTTCCCCTTTTATCCCGGCTCCGGCCTGGGCTCGAGATGCGGAGCGGAACCACTCAATCAAGTTCTTCAGGACTGGAGATCTCGTCAGATACGCACCCAATGGTACTATTGTGTATCTCGGCCGTGGAGACGCGCAGGTGAAGATCAGAGGTCAGCGTGTGGAGCTAGGCGAGGTCGAGCATCACGTACAGCAGATTGTATCTGGAAGTACGTCTGTCGTCGCAGAAACCGTAAAATCCACACAACATGGGAGTGACCCGGAGCTTGTCGTTTGCCTTTCTGGCCCCCCATATCGCGAGGAGCTCTGCGGCTCGAGCATTGCAATTGCCAACAACTCCATAACACAAACATTGATGACGGACCTCTCGAAATCTCTTCCAAGGCATATGCTGCCTTCGAGGTACATCATAGTCGAGAAAATGCCAACGACGGCCACCGGGAAAACTGATCGGAAGATGATACGAAAATGGACGCAGTCGTTGCTGGAGCATGACGTGAAGACTGGGTCGCCGAGTGGAGCGAAAAGGCGCCCTGTGTCCACAGTGGAACGTACCTTGCAGACATTGTGGGCTCGTGTGCTCAGTCTCGACGAGGGTCACATTGGACTCGACGACAACTTCTTCCAAGCCGGCGGCGATTCCATCAAAGCCATCAGATTGGTCAGCTTCGCGAGGGAAGTCAACATCAGCCTCACAATGGCTCAGATATTTGAGGTGCCCACGTTAGCTGGCATGGCTGCGACTTCAGCGCAATCTGAGCTCGGTAGTGTCGAGGAGATTTTGCCATATTCTCTGCTATCCCCAAACTCGTCCCTGGACAACATCAAGACACAGGCTGCGGCTCTCTGCGGCGTGGATCGAGAGCACATAGAGGATATCTACCCATGCACCCCACTGCAAATCGGTCTCTTATCAGAGACTCTGAAACACCAGGGCGAGTACGTCGCTTGCTATGTCCTGCGACTTCGGCATGATATCGAGCTGGAAAGATTCCGAGCTGCTTGGGATTCCGTTCACTCGTCAACAGCGATTTTGCGGACTCGCCTTGTCGAGACGAGTGACCACGGCGTATGTCAGGTAGTGATGAAGGATGGAATAAAGTGGAGAACGGCTGCACGGTTGGACACTTATGTCGAACAGGAGAGATCGTATTCGCCTGAAACAGGCAGTGCGCTAGCTAGGTATTGTCTGATCGAGGACAGTGAAAGTGATGGACGATTCTTCGTCTGGACGATTCATCATGCACTTCTCGATGCCTGGTCTCTCTCATTGATTCTAGCAGACGTTCGACTACACTTCCATCACTCGACATGCTTGCCACGACCGCAGTTCAACGCATTCATCCAATATACGACCCAACAATTACCCTACGACTGGCAAGAATTCTGGCGCTCTCAGTTCCAATGCTTGGACGACGCGGATGGCGCTCACTTTCCTCGACAAAAGCAATCTGTCGAAGGATTGAAGCTGACAGGGCGGGCAAGGATTCACAGCTCGCTTCCGAATGACCTGGCATCCGGCATTACAAAGGCCTCGCTTCTAAGGTCGGCTTGGGCACTCGTCGCCACTAGATACGCAGGCACTGCATCGGCCGTATTTGGTTGCACTGTCTTTGGGCGAAGCGCAGCCATTGAGGGCATCGAGCGGATGGTAGGACCAACAATCGCTACTCTCCCACTCGCGGTGGGCGTGGCAAACGACCAGTCAGTCTCTGCGTTCCTTCATGACGGGCAACGTCAGATGGCAGCAATGATACCATACGAGCAGACCGGTTTGCAAAGGATCGCGGCTCTCAGTCCCCAAACACAATATGCATGCGCATTCCAGACCCTGATTGTCTTTCAGTATGACGAGAATGTGCTGCAGAGGCAGCATGCTATTGGCACGTGGCAGCAGCTATCTGGAGCAATGGACAACAACACCTATCCACTGCTACTAGAGTGTTTTCCGGACTCAGGCGGTATCTCTGTGTCGGCGAAGTTCGATCCAAGAATACTGAAGGAGGACCAATGTAATCGCCTGCTGAGGTCGCTCGACTTGGCAATGACACAGATGTCCTCTAGACCTCCAGCAACCCCGCTGGGTGAGATAGACATCCTGACGGACTCAGATCTCTCAAAGATATGGAAGTGGAACATGGAATTGCCCCCTCCTGTCAAGACATGCATACATGAAATGATCACAGCCCTGGCTTTACACCAGCCTAAGGCACCGGCCATCTGCGCTTGGGATGGAGGGCTCACCTACCACGAGTTAGACACGTTGTCTACACGGCTAGCACACCACTTGGTTCATCTTGGCGTAAGGTCAGAGATGGTCGTCCCGCTCTTTTTCGAGAAATCAGTATGGACGACAGTAGCTGCGTTAGGGGTAACAAAAGCAGGGGGCGCATCATGTCTACTCGATGTCACACTACCGGAAGACCGTCTACGTACGATCATACATCAAGTGCGTCCATCGGTAGTCATCTCATCATCAGCCAGCTCTGCGCTTTTAAAATCCATCACTAGCCAGGTTGCCTTGGTGGTCGTGGATGAGACACGCCTTGCACAGCTTCAATCCACCGGCGGACGCGAAGTCCTTCCTACGATCTCGCCTTCGAGCACACTGTATGTAGTGTTCACTTCTGGCAGTACAGGAACGCCTAAAGGAGCCAAAATCTCGCATAGCAACTTTGCTAGTGCACATCATCATCAGCAGGACACTCTACGCTTCAATCGAAGCTCGCGTGTATATGACTTCGCCTCATATGCATTTGATGTCGCTATGTCTAACATGCTACATACACTCACTGCAGGAGGGTGCATCTGTGTCCCAAACAACGATGATAGATACCACAACGCCGCTCAGTGCATCAAGGATTTGAACGTCAACTACATACAATTGACGCCTACAGCGGCGCACATCTTACGATCACCTGACGTTGCGGCCCGGCTGAAAACAATACGGTTCGGTGGCGAGGTACTCCGACCTTCCGACCTCCTTGGTTTGGGCGCAGGTCCGGAGATTATTTATACATATGGCCCAGCCGAATGTACCGTCACGGTAATTGTGACGCCAGTGGACCGCCACACCAAGGACAATCCATCGATGGGACGAGGAAGCGGATGCGTAACGTGGATCGTGGACCCTATGTCCCCGGAGCGCCTTGCTCCAGTGGGAAGTGTTGGAGAGCTCTTCCTAGAGGGGCCACTGGTTGGCAAAGGTTACCTACACGATCCCGAGAAGACAAGGGCAACATTCGTAAGGGACCCACCCTGGTTGTTACGCGGCGATGCAGAGGTACCTGGTCGGCGCGGTCAGCTTTATCGGACAGGAGACCTGGTAAGGTACGAAGAAGACGGGAGCTTGACTTTTGTTGGTCGCAAAGACGCACAGGTGAAGATTCGTGGACAGCGACTAGAGCTTGGTGAGGTAGAGTACCATGTGCGGCGTTCAATGGGTTTCGCAGAAGCCGTGATCGAAGATGTGCAGCTAGTGGCAGAAGTTATCAGGCCGAAGGGAAGCGATCGACAAACGCTGGTAGTATTCGTAGCTCCAATCAGCGTAGCAGGAACGGCTGGAGTAGCGAGCACAACGACTGAAAGGCTGAACGCAATGGTAGCAGAGCTGACCAGTGGAATAGATGACCGACTGAGCAAGGTAGTACCACTCCACATGATACCGAATGCTTACATTCCGCTACCAGATATACCCACGACAGCCACAGGAAAGACAGATCGTCGCCAGCTCCGCCAACTTGGCTCAAGCTTAACACCCGAACACCTGATACAGCTGAGCCTACAGACGGTTCGGCAGCAGCCAAGGACTCCAGCAGAGGGACAATTACGGCATCTTTGGGCATCAGTGCTAAAGGTAGACGAAGAGAATATTGGTGCTGACGACAGTTTCCTACAAGTTGGTGGAGACTCGATACTGGCAATGCAACTAGCAGCAGAAGCGCGGGAACAAGGACTCTCGCTCAGCGTCGCCGATATATTCCGTCGGCCACGGTTATGCGACCAAGCCAGGACGATGAAAGCCGTCGATACGGCTCAGGACGGCGTCGCCATTGAGCCGTTCTCACTGCTGGGTCCAGACGTTGAGCCGGAAAAGATACGGGAGAGAGTGGCAGAATTATGCGGCGTGGGCACCAGCTCAGTCGAAGATGCCTTTCCCTGTACGGCGTTGCAGGAAGGTCTGTTTGCAATGGCAGCAAGACGCCCAGGGGACTACATCGCGCGGAAGGCACTCGTACTTCAGCCGGGGGTTGATCAAGATCGATTCAAGCGTGCTTGGGAGGAAGTAGTGGCATCGACGGCTATACTGCGTACCCGCATCGTTGATTTAGGGCAGAGACTAGTGCAAGTGGTCCTGAGAGAGCAGGTGGAATGGATTGATTATAACGACAGGGACCCGAACGAAGTTCAACGGCTGTCGATAAAACTCGGGGGAGCCCTTCATCGCGTCGGCCTTTGGACGGACGAAAACAACAGCAAGACGCGATTCATCTGGAAAATTCATCATGCACTGTACGATGGCTGGTCGCTGCCGCTCATTCTCAAGAGTGTGACCAACGCGTATGCCCAAGATACGAACGGCATACAAAAAGGACAGCAGCCGACACCTTTTCAACCTTTCATCAAGCACGTTTTACAACATAGCAGAGGTGTACAAGCTGAAGAGTTCTGGCGAGCCGCGTTTAGAGGCATAGAGGCGCAGATATTTCCCTCGCTCCCGAACGCAAGCTACCGGCCGCATGCAGATTCTTTGTTGGAGTACAAGGTCACAGGACTCGACCAACGAACTACTCACTTTTCCATGGCCACCATTATCCAGGCCGCATGGGCGACACTGCTGGCACGATATACGACATCGTCCGAAGCATTGTTCGGGATCGTATCATCAGGCCGGCAGGTAGACGTTGCAGGTATAGAAAGAATAGCCGGACCGACACTTGCGGCTGTGCCCGTATGGGTGAAGGTAGATGAGGAAACCAGCATAAGGCAGATGTTGCAACAAGTTCGAGACCAGTCAATTGACACAATGCAATACGAACAAACAGGTCTCCAGAACATCCGAAGGGTAAGCGACGATGCTGAGCAGGCATGCCGTTTCCAAACGCTAGTCGTGGTCCAGACACCACGGAGGACGGAGGTCGCGGACCAGCTATTCGAAGAGGTACAGCTGGACGATGGTCTGACCGACGGCGAATTCAAGGCCTTCAGCACCTACGCAATGACGGTGGTATGCGAGCCTCAAGTCGAAGATCTGCTGGTCACGATCAGTTTCGACTCGAATCTTGTGAAAAATTGGCGGGTGGAGAGGATGGTGCAGCAGCTAGAACATATACTACGGCAGCTGTGCTCAACGGGGGCGGGTGGCCGACTAGTGCGGGATGTAACGACAACAAGTGACTGGGACGCCAACGACGTATCGCGATGGAATGCAGACGTGCCCGAGACAGTGAATGCATGTGTACATGACCTCATCACGGAAAAAGCGCGCCAAAGGCCGAGTGCAGTCGCAGTATGCTCATGGGACGGCGAGCTTACATACGGCCAACTGGACGAACTGTCTACGCGACTGGCACTACATCTCGTCCGTCTCGGAGTCGGGCCTGAAGTGATCGTACCGCTATGCTTCGAAAAGTCAATGTTCACTCCAGTGGCTATGTTGGGGGTTATGAAGGCAGGAGGCGCATCCGTTCTCTTCGATGTGAATCAACCAGTCGAGCGACTACGTACTATTGTACATCAGGTGCAACCCATTGTCATCATTTCATCCGCAGGAAAGGCGCACCTGCCGAGGGAGCTTGACAGCACAGCCAAGTTCGTGATCGTCGACCGAGACCACTTGAACGACATGGAAGTAGCACAACCCGACAGACTACTGCAGACCACACCAGGTGTCAAGCCTGCGAACAGCCTCTATCTTATCTTCACATCCGGAAGCACTGGTACACCCAAAGGAGTCGTCATCACCCACGCGAATTTCAGCAGCGGGCTAAAGTCACAGCAGCCTGCTCTGGGTTTCAGTACAGAGTCGAGAGTACTGGATATCAGTTCGTATGCATTTGACGCGGCGTGGTACAACGCACTGCACTCGTTCGCAGCCGGCGGGTGTCTCTGCATTCCTGCGGAGGACGGGCGCGGGGGTGACCTGTCACGGTATATTCGGGAGCATAGGGTCAACGTTGTCGGCCTCACTCCAACTGTAGCTGCACTGCTGAATAATGCCGCACTTCAGGCTTTGACGATGATTCTGCTTGGCGGGGAACCGCCCAGCGAGACAGCCGTGGCGCGAATGAGAGAGTTCACTTCAGTATGCTTCGGATACGGACCTGCTGAATGCACAGTAATAGCGACCATCTCTGATCGAAACTCACCTTGGTACACGATAGGCCGAGGAGTAGGGCTGCGGACGTGGATTGTAGACCCGATGTCATCAGAACGGCTAGCCCCTGTAGGAGGCGTCGGTGAGCTGTGGCTGGAAGGGCCGCTGGTGGGCCGTGGCTACCTCAATGAAGTTGAGAAAACGGCGGCAGTATTTGTGGAAGATCCAAATTGGCTGCTACATCAGGGCCGCCGGGGCCGGCTGTACCGAACAGGCGATCTGGTAAGGTACGAGGAAGATGGAACCCTAGCGTTCGTCGGTCGCAAGGACGGACAGGTGAAGATTCGGGGTCAGCGAGTAGAGCTGGCGGAGGTTGAGCATCACGTCCGCAAGTTCCTTGGCATAGGAAACATGACTTCGAAGCCGCAAGAGGTGCAGGTGGTAGCGGAAGTGGTGAAGTCTGCAGGCAGCGATCGGGCAATGCTAGTCGTATTTGTCGCCCTACCCGGAATCGTGATTGGGACGCAGGTCAAGGCGGCTGTGGAAGAAATGACAAGAGGAATCCACGAGTATATGGCTGACATGGTACCACTGTATATGGTCCCGGGAGCGTACGTCGCGCTAACAGAAGGTCTGCCAGTAACGACAACAGGCAAAGTAGACCGCCGTCAGCTACGCGACAAGGGGTCGAAATTAACGCTGACAGAGCTAGTACAACGTGGTCAGGAGGATCAAGAGCGACAGCAGCCAAGCACTGCGGCAGAAAAGCACCTGCAACGTCTATGGGCATCGGTGCTCAATATTGAGCCAAGAACCATAGGAGTGGACGATACCTTCACACGAGTCGGGGGAGACTCGATCCAAGCGATACGGCTAGTAGCAACGGCACGCAGTCAGGGATTGCACTTCAGCGTCGCCGACGTATTCCAACAGCCCCGCCTCAGTGAGCTGGCAAAAGTCATGGTGGTCTCTGAGCTAGCTGACGACGAGGCTATCGCGCCGTTTGCCTTGCTCCGCAAAAGTCTCGCAAGAGATGAAATCCGGAAGAGGTTGGCAATGCTGTGCGGCGGCGTGAGTGAGAGTTCAATCACGGACGCGTTTCCTTGTACGCCTTTGCAAGAGGGTTTACTGGCGATAGCTGTCAGTCGGTCGTCGGCGGATTATGTTGCGCGGAAGGCGGTGGTACTGCAAGCGGACGTTGATCCCAGCCGTTTCAAACGCGCTTGGGAACAGGTCGTGGCGTCTATGCCCATACTACGTACTCGGATCGTGGATCTAGATGGCCAGGGGCTAGTTCAAGTAATCGTGGACGAGCAGGTCAAGTGGACGATTTATGATCATCCGGAAGACGACACAGACACCCATCAGCAGTTATCCGTGGCATTGGGAGAGCCGCTCAGTCGCGTCGGGTTGCGGGAGCATCAGGGTAAGATGCATTTCATCTGGACGGTACATCACGCGCTGTTTGACGGTTGGTCGTTTCCGCTCATACTGGAATGTCTAAGGAAGGCGTACGAGAAGGAAGAAATCCAACCACATCCGCCCTTCCAACGCTTTATCAAACATATGCTGGGACAAAGCACGAATACTGCGGAGAAGTTCTGGCAGGCCCAATTTGAGGGTTCAGAGGCGCAGGCGTTCCCATCACTACCTAACAAGAGCTACGAGCCGCGTGCAGATTCGTCTCTGGAGCACACGATAGACGGGTTTGATCGGTCGTCCGGCGCAGGTTTCACGACGGCGACAATGATCCGTGCTGCATGGGCAACGCTATTAGCACGGTCCACGTCATCAGCAGAGGCTGTGCTCGGTGCTGTAGTATCAGGCCGACAGGCTAATGTAACTAGTATTGAACGCATAGCCGGACCAATGGTCGCGACAGTGCCAGTACGAGTCAAGCTGAACGCAAAGAGTCGCCTAGATGAGTTACTCCAACAAGTGCAGACACAAGCAGCGGAGATGACACATTTCGAGCAGTTCGGACTGCAACAAATTCGGCGTATCTCACCCGAGCTCGAGCAAGCAACTCAGTTCCAAACATTGCTGGTTATCCAGCCAAATGAGGAGTCTGCCGCGGAGCTGGCCAGCAATATCTTCGAACCTGATCAGGGAGGAGCCGCGACTGTCGACGCATTCAGTACATATGCCTTGACAGTTGTGTGTCAAGTCAAGGAGCGCAAGCTGCAGCTTAATCTGCGTTTTGACTCGAAGGTCATCTGCAGGAGGCTTGTATGGAGACTGACACGACAATTCGAGCACGTTCTCCGACAATTCTGCTCGTCGATGATGGAGAAGAACGCGATACGACTCGCGAATATAGCGGCAGTCAGCCCGCAAGACCTGGATCATATATGGACGTTGAATGCAAAGGTACCAAAGGCAGTAGACCAGTGCGTACACGAACTTATTGCAGAGATTACGGTAGAGCAACCCAGCGCTCCTGCCATCTGCGCTTGGGACGGCAAACTCACATACAAAGAGCTCGATGCTTTATCTGACCGGTTAGCACATTATCTGGTTGGGCGTGGCGTCGGTCCTAAAGTCATCGTACCACTATGCTTTAGCAAATCAATGTGGACGCCAATAGCAGTACTCGGCGTTATGAAAGCAGGTGGCGCGTCGCTTATTCTGGATGTAACCCAGCCAGTAGAGCGGCTGAATGCAATAATACACCAGGTACGACCGAAGGTGATTGTCTCATCGCCGAACGACTACAGAGTGGCGAGGTCTATCAGCCCTATCGCTCCGGTGCTTTTGGATCAGAAACACCTTTTGCAATACCGATCCGACGAGACCAATGCCCTCCCGGTCGTGAAACCTTCCGATCCTCTCTACGTTGTCTTTACTTCTGGCATTACTGGAACGCCAAAGGGCGCAGTTGTTTCGCATGGCAATTTGGCTAGCGCTCATTTCCATCAACAAGAGCGGCTTCGCTTCGATAAACACTCGCGAGTATACGACTTCGCTTCGTACGCATTCGACGTTGCATGGTCAAACCTCCTCCATACGCTTACAGCAGGGGGATGTCTGTGCATCCCCAGCGACGCAGACAGGCTGGGAAACACTGCTCAATCGATGCGAGACCTAGGTGCCAACTTCGTGCATCTGACACCCACACTGGCAGGTATCCTGCAGTCAGATGCGGCACCGGGGCTGAAAACGGTCAATTTTATTGGCGAGCCACTTCGAACAGCCCACTTGATTGGTCTGAACCGTGAAATGCAAATCCTCCAAACATATGGATCTGCCGAATGTACGGTGACAGTCACTATACAGGAAGTCGACCATCGAGCTGGCGATGAACCCGACCCTGATCTGGGAAGCACCGTTGGCTGCATAGCGTGGATTGTCGACACCATGTCGCCCGAGCATCTGGCGCCAATAGGAAGTGTAGGAGAGCTGTGGCTAGAGGGACCACTGATCGGACAGGGGTATGTCAACAATGCTAGCCAGACTGCGGCAACCTTTATTGAAAATCCACCTTGGCTGTTGCGAGGATCGTCAGGGGTTGCCGGACGTCTGGGTCGCCTATACAGGACTGGGGACCTCGTACGATACTCGGATGAAGACGGCAGCCTGTCATTCGTCGCTCGTAAGGATGCGCAGGTAAAGATCCGGGGTCAGCAGATAGAACTGGGTGAGGTGGAGCACAACGTGCGCCGCCTGCTCCCCCAGAGTGGGCCAAGAACAGCCAATGAGGTCACCATCATAGCGGAAGTGGTCAAGCAGAAGACAAGTGATCGATCGGTGCTAGTGGTATTCGTTGCTCTGACCGAAGCAGCAGATATGACTGAGGAGCAACTGAGCGCTTCAGTAGCAGAACTCACAAGAGGATTCAACGACAAGCTGGCTAACAGTTTGCCAGCCGGTATGGTTCCGAGCGCATACGTTCCTCTGCGATCCGTTCCAAAAACGGCGAAAGGCAAGATGGACCGCCGGAGCCTCCGTGAGTTGGGTATCGCGAAGCAACCTGACGGTTTAATGCTGCAGAACACCCTGGTCCCCCCCTCTGGTCCAATTGAGATCACCTTGAGAGACATCTGGGCCGCCGTCTTGAACATTCCAAATACCTCCATATCCGTGGAGATGACCTTCGTGCGCGCAGGCGGAGACTCCATCACTGCTATGCAGGTGGTCTCTCGTTGCAGGCAGAAGAATATCCATCTTACGGTCAGCGACGTTCTCGAGTTCCAGACGATCCGGAAACTAGCTGTCCGAAACAAGCAGGTAAACCCATCAGGTCAAGCTAGTCGACAGCTGCTTGACCAGCGCGAAACGGACAATAAGCCATGGATATTGTCTCCAGTGCAACAACGCTTCTTTGATGCCCATCCCAATGGCCTCGACCATGTCACCCAGAGCTTTCTGCTGAGGGCAAGAAAGCCTATCCCCGTCGAAAAAGTCTTTGCGGCATTCCGGGCTATCGTGGACCGGCACCCAATGCTACGAGCGCGATTTCATGTAAATCACGATGGACAATGGGAGCAATTTGTACCGATGGACTCCGGGAGGGACTTTCTATCCACTGAGCATTCCATCAACGATCCCAATGAAGTGAGAGTGGCTGCCCAGAAGCGACAGACGACCATCAACATACGCCAAGGGCCAGTGTTTGCAGTAGACTTGTTCCACCTCCTCAACGGAGATCAGGCGTTGCTTATGACCGCGCACCACCTGGTCATCGACTTAGTGTCATGGCGCGTCATCTGGCACGACCTACAGGAGTATCTCAAAGGCCAGGCGATAGGACCACAACCGGTGTCTTTCCAGGCTTGGAGCAGGTTTCAGCATGAAAACGGCCGCAAACTTATTCCGGCACGCGTATTGCCTTTTGCTACAGAGGTACCTCAATTCAGCTTTTGGGGCTTGACAGCGGAACAGAATACTGTCGAGCAATCCGAGTCCTTCACTGAGCATATTGGAGTGGAAGCGACTGCGCTCCTTGTTGGCAAGAGCAACGATGCTCTGGGTACCGAGCTCGTCGATATCTTGCTGACAGCGATGATCCATGCATTCCAGCAGATTTTCTTGGAAAGAGCGCCACCAACAGTCTTTGTAGAGGGCCATGGTCGCGAATCCCCGCTGGGTGAGGACCCGCAGATAGACCTATCTGAGACCGTGGGATGGTTCACCACATACTGCCCGATACGAATTCCTGGGAAGTCCACGAACGATACCACAAAGATGCTCAGAGCCGTGAAAGACCTCAGGCGGAGCATTCCGGGTAAAGGCCAACCGTACTTTGCCTGTCGCTATTATAGCGAAGCAGGACGAACTGCTTTCAAGGCCGATGATGAAGTCGAGATGCTTCTCAACTACACTGGCATGTTTCAACAGCTCGACAATAGCAATTCACTCTTCACTCGTCCGGGTCAATCCGACCTGGGCGATTCTTGGCTTGGGACAGCCTCTCCGGAGCTGCGTCGAACGTCACTTATAGCGGTCAGCGCTACAGTTGAAAGTGGGCGAATGACTCTCGATTTTACCATCAGCAAGCTGATGAAGCACTCCGAACGCTTGCGGCAATGGGGCAAGACGCTTGTCCGGACGCTGGAAGACATCTGCTTAAGATTGACCGACATGTCACCAGCATTCACACTGTCTGACTTCCCTTTACTGTCCCTTTCGTACGCTGGCCTCGACTCCTTATTTGGGGAGCAGCTGGCAAAAATGGGTGTTCAGCGTGCAAGAGTGAAAGATGTCTACCCGTGCTCGCCTCTACAAGAAGGTATCCTAATTAGTCAGCAACGTGGAACGGCATCGTACAGGAGTCACCGGATATGGGAATGCAGGAACCAGAGACACAGCGGGTACGTCTCCGCAGGCGACCTGGAACAGGCGTGGAAAGCCGCTACTCAGCGGCACTCGGCTTTTTCTACCGTCTTTGCTGAGCATCCCGATTCATCGAGCATGATACAGATATTGCTAGACAGTCCAGGAAGACGCATCCGACGCCATCATTCCGGTACAAGTCGCCCGAGCCACACCCTACAAGCGCTTCCGACTCCAGACTTTGAACCAAGCGAGCCGCAATGGGAAGTCTCGATCTGCGAAGGTGCAGACGGACAGGTCGCGTGCAGATTGGACATGAGCCACGCGTTGTGCGACGCGAGCTCAATGGCTATCCTCATACGTGATGTTATCGCCGCTTACAGCGGCCTCGGCTTGCCAGCGAGCCCTCCATTCCGTGTAGTGATTGAGCAGTTGGGGAAGACGTCCCGAACCGAGCGGCTCACCTATTGGAAACGCTACCTCAATGGCGTACAGCCATGTGAGGTACCAACAAAAGGCTGTACAGGTGACGCTGATCGGGTGGGAACGGTCATGATCGCGCAGAAAGATGCATCGAGGATATACAGATTCTGCACTGAACGTGGCATCACTCGGCAGGTATTCCTCCAGGTAGCTTGGGCACTAACTTTGTCCTACGTCACAGGCTTGAGCGAGGTCTGCTTCGGATATCTAGCCTCTGGCCGTGATGCAGGGATCGATGGTATTGAAGAGGTATTCGGGCCTCTCATCAACATGTTGGTCAGCCGTGTGAATACGGAGAACACCATTGAAGAGATTCTTGAGGCAGCGCACAAGAATTCGACCGAGCACTTCTCACATCAACACGCGTCGTTAGCCGAAATTCATCACGAGTTACGGCTTGGTGACAGACGTCTCTTCAACACAGCAATCACGACGCGCAACGTCCTACAGAATGGTGACGTATCGGGGAACCTGCACCTTACGGAGATAAACGGCGTGGACCCAAACGAGGTTAGTTGGCGCAGCATGTCAATCAGCTCCATGAGCTCTTACTGATGGTGTTACAGTACGAGATTGTTCTTCACATCGTGCAACATGGGCAGGAAACGAGACTTGGGCTCAGTCACAAAAGTTCCATCGATCATATCATGGCTTACGAGATCGGTCATATCCTCGAGTCTGCTATCCTTTACACACTGGAGAGGGGTAGCGTGGACGGCGCTTCGGGCTGGAGAGTAGATGACAACGCAAGCCTGAGGCGCGGCTTCTTCGAATGGCACGTTGGCTCGGATGAGGACGATGTATCGGCATTCTGGAGCACGCAATTCACCAGTACTGAAACGGTGCACTTCCCACCGGTGTTCTCTTCAATTGAAGATCATGGCTCCTACGACATAGTCGAGCAGACAATGGCGGAGATCCAGTGGCCGAAAGACATCTGTTCAGAAACAACGGCGATTTGGGCGGCGTGGGCAATTTTGGCAGAGGCATACACGAATTCTGAAGCTGCAGTATTTGGGGTGGAACTTGCCAGTGGTTCAGGTGGCGATGATCGTGAGACACTGATCGACTTTTCCTCGTCTTCTGCATCGACGAACAAGACTACAATAGTCCCGGTACGGCTCTCGATCGATACGAAAGAAAGTGTCAGGCACTTGCTTGTCAGGGCAGAGGAGCAGAATTTGAAAATTGCCAGGTACAGAAATACACACCTTGCTTGGATCCGTCACGTGAGCGAAGACGCGAAACGATGTTGCGAGTTCCAGACTCTGCTGAGTATTGGTTCAAAAGAGACGGGCAAAGGCTGCATTCAGGACATAGCATTAGAGACGGCGCAAAGCGGTCCTGCTGCAGCCAGACGAGTTTGCGCAGGGACTCAGAGCGGGGCGCCGTCCGTATCGATCGAGTGCGTACTGGAGCACAACAGCGTTACTGTTCGAACGAGCTTCTGCCGAGATGTGATCAGCACCGCACGTGCCGAGCAGATGGTGCGGCAGTTGGAGCATGTTCTACGACAGGTGTGCGCGTCAGCAACAGGAGATGTTGCAAAGCGTGTAGAGAACATCGAGACAGCCAGCCAACAGGACCTTCGCCGTATCTGGAGCGGCAACGCATCGGTACCGGAAAGAAAGGACCAATGTGTGCATGAGATGATCGCGGAAACGGTAGCGCAGCGGCCGGAGGCAATCGCTATCTCTGCATGGAACGGTGAGCTAAAGTACAGCGAGCTCGATGCCTTGTCGACACGCCTCGCTCACAGGCTAGTCGATCTTGGGGTAGGCCCAGAAGTGATAGTGCCACTATGCTTCGACAAGTCGGTATGGGCGCCAGTAGCGATGCTGGCGGTGATGAAAGCAGGTGGCGCATCGGTCACCTTAGACGTGACTCAACCTTTGCAACGCCTTCAGGCGATTATCGGATCATTCAAGGCACCTACAGTACTTGCGTCGACCTCGACTAGGATGCTCGCTTACGATCTCACTGAGCCTAAGCGAGTCGTCTTCGCCGATGTGAGCCTGGCGGATGATCGGTTGTGGATTGACAACGCTCTGCCGACAGAGGTGAGTCCGAACAATACGCTCTGCATCTTCTTCACCTCTGGCAGCACCGGCACGCCGAAAGGAATCAACATTACTCACACGGGCTTCGCCTCGTCTATCGCGCATCAGTCAACAGCGTTTGGAATGGGCCCGCAGTCGAGGGTGTATGATTTTGCTTCGTATAGCTTCGACATAGCATGGTTCAACTTCGTACATGCGCTGGCCAGTGGTGGGTGTCTCTGCGTCCCCTCCGAGGAGGAGCGTCGAAATGACATCACAAAATCCATCCAGAACTTCCGGGCCACGTGCGCCTTCCTCACGCCAAGCGTCGCACGCATGGTGCAGGCTAACGCGGTGCCTGGGCTGGAAATACTTGCCTTAGGAGGGGAGCCGCAAAGGATTTCTGACTTCTCGCGGTGGCCGGAGACCGTCAGGACACTTAGCGTGTACGGACCAGCTGAATGTACAGTCGTCGCCGCCGTGCTGAATGGCTCAGACCTGCCGAGAGACCTCACGGTCGGCTCTGGTCTGGGGTCCAACCTATGGTTGGGCAGTATCTCCAATGCGAATTCACTCGCTCCATTTGGCGCAACTGGAGAAATCCTCATCGAAGGGCCGCTAGTAGGGCAAGGATACCTGAACGACACGGACAGGACGAAAGCCGCATTCATAGAAGATCCGCTTTGGCTACTACGCGGAGCACCGGGGATCTCCGGCCGCCATGGGCGATTGTACCGAACAGGGGATCTAGCACGATATGAGGAGGATGGAAGACTTGCGTTCGTTGGCCGCAAAGATGGTCAGGTGAAGATCCGAGGCCAGCGAGTGGAGCTTGGGGAAGTGGAACACTACGTCCACCGTTTGCTCAGAAGAGTTGGTGAAAGGTCAGGGCACAAAGGGCTACGGGTCGTGGCGGAAGTGATAGAGCCAGCGGGCACCGACAGGCCAACACTGGTGGTATTCATCTCCCTGGCAGGAGCAGCTACCATGACAGAGAACCAGCTTAGCACCGTGGTAGCTGAGCTGACAGACGGAGTCTACGACGAATTGACTCGGCTTGTACCGTTGTACATGGTGCCAGGAGCGTACATCCCACTACGAGAGATTCCAATGACGGTGACAGGCAAGACAGATCGTCGCTCTCTCCGCGAGAAGGGTTCGAGTCTTACGTTGAAAGAACTTGCTTCCCTCAGCCAGCGGCCGGCGAGGGAGCGGCGACAACCACGGACCACGGCCGAACGGCAGTTGCGGAGTCTATGCGCGTCAGTCCTCCAGATGGACGAACGGAGCATCGGGATGGATGACAGCTT
This sequence comes from Polychaeton citri CBS 116435, assembly GCA_010093785.1. Lineage (NCBI taxonomy): Eukaryota > Fungi > Ascomycota > Dothideomycetes > Capnodiales > Capnodiaceae > Polychaeton > Polychaeton citri. The sequence continues at coordinate 34,023 of MU003858.1, forward strand.
CATGCAGATCGGCGGCGATTCCATCCAGGCCATGCGGCTAGCGGCGGCAGCGCGCGAGAAGCGTCTCTCACTCAGTGTTGGGGATATATTCCGGCGAACGCAACTGAGCGACCTGGCGAGCGCAATAGAGCCCGAGACCATGGATGGAGATAAAGCGGTCGCGCCTTTTGCTATGCTGCCCACGGACGATCCCAACGGCTTTTTCCAACAGCGCATTCTGCCTCTTCTGCTGCACGAGAATGATGTTCAGGATGCCTACCCGGTATCCTACATTCAAAAGCTGTTCCTGAGACAGTCAGAAACCGGTGCGCCGCACAGGTCGGCCCTCTTCTCTATGAACTTTCCCTCAGACATCGACGTTGAGCGGCTGAGGAAGAGTTGTAAAGCTCTTGTCCAACATTTCGACATGCTTCGAACCATGTTCGTTCATACAGCTGGAGCGTTCTATCAGGTAATCGTCAAAACCCTGGATACCCCAATCGAAGTCGAGGACGTTACGGAAGATATGGAGAGTGCTACTGATCGGATATGGCACAACATTACTCGGGATGAGGCTGTCGGCCTCGAGCGTTTGCGCGTCCGTTTCTTCATCCTCCGAAGACGCGACTCTGGAATCCGCCTCTTGATAAGCATCAACCACTCACAATACGATGGCATAAGCCTAGCGCACTTGGTTCAGGCTCTCGGAATTCTGTATAGCGAACGAACCCCTCCAAAAGCGCCGCCCTTCAGTCGTTATATCCAGCTCATCAGTCGCAACAAGCAAGAAGCCTACGACTATTGGCGATCTGTCTTGCGCGGAGCCTCAATGACGGCCGCCAAATTTCCAGTCGAACTTCGGCCGAAGGGCAACACAACACCTAGGACGATATTCAAGGAAAAGAGCATAGATGTCTCACAGACGCTGGGTTGCAAGTCCGCCACGCCAGCCACGCTCTTCACCGCCGCCTGTGCACTCATGTTGGCCAAATTGACGAAAACTGAAGACGTGACTTTCGGCAGACTTGTGTCAGGACGTCATTCGCACCCAAGCGACTGTCAAGGATTGGTAGGACCGTGCATAAATTATATGCCGGTGCGACTCCGGATCAGTCAGGACGAGAATCTCACATCGCTAGTCACCAGAGCGCAAGACCAATACATCGATTCCCTGCCTTACGAGACGATCGGCATTGATGAAATTGTTTCTCACTGTGTGGACTGGGCCAGAACGACGGATGCTTTCTGGTGTGTGACCCAATACCAGAACATCGACGATCACCCCTGTGCAAATGTTGCGGGCCTTGAGATACCAATCAAGCCATGGCATTCGCGGCAGTCAAGGGATGCGACTGTACCAATTCATCCAGTATCCGTGCTTGGCACTCCCCAAGGAAACAATCTTCACCTGTGCATCATTGCAAGTTCGCGGCACTGCAATGAGGACATCATCGATTGCATGCTCGAGGAACTCTGTGCAGCGTTTGCTGGGCTATCATGAGGCTCCCGCACTGCACAGACAGCGGCTCTCGTGGTTCTCGTGCACAGTACTAGTACATAGGTCCGTGCCTGTCGTCGCTAAAAATGAACTAGCGACGCCACTCCGCGGCAGTAAGATGGCTGTACGGAGGAGCGCACCAAATGAGCTCGTCTGGTACGTGCACTTAGCGTGCGGGAAGGGTTAACACCTTGCCACATTTGGTTATGTCTCTCTCCATATAGATTTGGTGGTGATTGTCATGGTCTGATGTATAATCTCTGTAACCAAGCTCTTGAAGCCCCTTTTGAACCGTGTCGACGGTATGTATCCATCTCTTTGCTCTGAAGGTTGCTTCGGAGCTCGTTCTGGAGCGCTGCAAGCTCTGGAGGTTTTTGTGGAGCGCTGCAAACCTTGGAGGGTGCTCTGGAGGTTGTTTTGGAGCGCTGTCAGTTTTGGAGGTTGTCAATATGGCTGATTTGACAAAGGTACCTACGTGCGCCGAAAACCCTGCAAACCGTCAGCAATCGACTGCCAACCGCTTTAGCATTGCAGCTAGAGCGCAAGTCTTGACTCTAAAGGAGTGGACTAACCTCCAAAATGCTGAAATTGAGCAGATAACTGGCGTCAAATTGACGGAGCTCAAGGCCATCTGTAGGCGTGCTAAAGAGCGCGGTTACGACAAGGATATGCCTCTTCAAGACGCTTTCTTCGCTAATGCAAGGAAAACTGGCTGTCCAAAGAAGGCTACTAAAGAGGTTTTAGCTACAGTGGTTAGTCACCTCTCTAAGAGCAAGGACACAAGGACTCTGACCTTATATGAACTAGCCAGAGCGCTGAATCTAGCTGTTTCACCTACAGCAATCTGTAGATTGCTCCACGACGCTAATTATCGTAAGGTAAAGCCAACAAAGAAGCCTAGACTCTCAGAGTCACAAAAACAAGCTCGTTTAGCACGAGGATTAGACACTTAAGGATTGGAAGCAGGTGTTATAGAGCGACGAAACGTTAGTTGTGTATAGCGCTCGATGTAGTGGAGAGCGTGTTTGGCGGACATCTAATGAAAAGTCAGTTAAAGAAGTTATCTAACGCAGATACAAAGGTTACTCTAAATTCATGTTCTAGGGTTATTTCTCTTATAATAACAAAGGGCCTTGTCACGTTTAGCAACTAGAGACACGAGCAGAGAAGCTCGCTGCTGCAAAAGATCTAGATCAGCGTAACGAAGATGCTGAAAGTGCTTGTAAACTCGCTTAGGAGCTAGAAACTAGTATACGTCGACTAGGCCTCTAAAACAAACCTAGGAAACAGCTACAGTAGCAGTTTACTAAATCTAACAGTAAACTAGCAAGCAAAGGAGGTATTGACTAGTACTGTTACTAGCAGTTGATTCTAAAGGACAAGATGCTCCCCTTTGTAGAGGAGCACAACCTCCTTGCTTAAGAGGATGGAGCTCCTAGTCACCGCCATGTAGCTAACAAGCCAGTTTTTGAGTTTTTTGAGGTAAACTGTCTCTTGTGGCCTAGTAACTCTCTAGATTTGTCAATGATTGAGCCTTGCTAGTTCTATATGAAGCGAACAACGTCAAGACACCGCGATTTTGAGAGCAGACCACGTCTAAGGCAGATTTAGATTAATTGCTGGCACGATTTAGAGCAATGGAGGATACAGAAATGGATAAGGAGGATTGTACGTCACATTGAAGTTGTTATTAAACTCGAGGGAGGTAATAACTACGTTGAAGGGAGCTAGGAGTCTGTTTGTACAGAACGTGCATCAAAATACGACAAACGTACCTACTGAATCCCCTTGTTCAGGAGCATTATCTATCAAAATCTAGGTATCTAATATGTAACAACTATAGAGATATTGCAGTTCAAACCTTATAGCTATTATATGGTCTTCTAAGTATTATATGATAACGCTAAGACACTAGTAAAGCCACTCGCACGGACTAGACGAGCTCATTTGGTGCGCTCCTCCGTATCTACGCGCGAATTGTAGCCTTAGCTCGCCGTGCTTCTCCGTCAATTCAGGACGTCGTTTCGACCGCTAACAGGTAAGGCCGTGGTTTTTTATAACGCGTAGAAAAGTCGCCTTCGAAACGTCGATACCGGTCACCCTAACAAGCTCCTTATAGGTAATATGGCAGTGTCTCCGGATTACGCGTAGTATACTACGCTCCGCGCGCGCGGTTATAGTAGGAGGCCGTCCGGTTCGTGGTTTCGCCACGAAATAACCACGTTTGTTAATCTTCGAAATGGTGGCCGTCACGGTGCGAGTGGGCAGTTTATGAAGCTTTGCAATATCTTTCACAGGCACCCCATGTTGCCGAGCTGTATATACTGCACATTTTGCACCATATGAAAGCTGCTGTCCAGGTCTCCGGTTCTGTGAAATTTCACGTAATGGCTTACGTGGTGCCATTGGTGGTGGGTGGTGGAAGTTGTTGATGTTCACACGCGTCCTGAACAACGCGTGCGCACGGTCACAGACTAAGTTACCCCACTGTACAGTCATATCATATATAGCTGTTAACTAGCCATACAAATATTCCCACCAGGCGTCTGGTTATTATTGACAGTTTCAGTTGCTCCCGACTCGCTCTTTGATAGCTGTGAGCTGTGCAGTGCCAGTGGCGTGAATCGTGCTCTTTGGTCTCGAGTGAAGCTTTCTGCAATTCCTTTAGCATTCGTGAGTCGTCAAATGGCGCAAGCCACGTCTCCCTCCATCCAGAAGCTATATTGTGCCTCCAGAAGGCTTTTTAATACGCTGACCAGGATGACACGATGACCAGAATGTTCAAAAGAAATTCCGCTTGGTCACAGCTTTCAGATGCATACTCCTCCTTGTTTACTGCTCGAGGTTCTGGCTCTAGTAGATGGCTAAGGGTTAAGATCTGTGCGTAACGTACGGAGGGTAGACGCTGACTGGGATCCTTTAGTACTGGTCCAATCCCTTCGTTATATGTTTTCTCTCGATCAAACATCTCGTCCAGGTGCTCGAACCCAAGCTCATCACTGGTGTACCCGTTCGAAGCGGCCGCAAAAGAAGCAGCGGGCTCGTTAGGATCGAATTCTCCCAGCCAGGTGTCTCTGAGGTTGCCGGATGATCTTTTGCAAATCAAGCCCGGTGAAAGCTTGCTACCATTAGCACAAATTGTGGCTAGTACCGTCGTCCACTCTCCAGAACCATCCTAAGATGCTCCTACAAGCCTTCAAGACTCCTATGATAACTTTTTACAGATTATTTTTGGTCTTGGTAACGGAGCTGATTGGTCGGCGACGAGGATCACCTGTACGTGGTGCCGGCTACGAACCTTCCATTGCTTGGGCAATCGGGAGAGCCAAGTATCCTCAACACGAACACGACACGACCTCAGTTGAGAGGCAAACGCGCGGGCAACCGCATACCTACAAAGGGTGAAATTTTTTACCTTGCCATCCTCATCACGACAAACGGCCCACGAGGCGCCCCAGAGCCACCGCACCCGCAGAGAAGTGCTATACCGGCACCGACGGCCGGTATCTACACAGCACCAATGACAAGACGCCGATACACGACGGTAGACCAGACGTAGGGAGCGTGAGCAACAACGGCAAGAAAAGGCGGGGGCGGAACAGTCTCCCTCCACGAACGCGCAAAAAAGAGAGGCTGTGATGGAGAGTTGGGACCTTCATACTCACGGATAAATGACGCCGCACCACGGAGGTGCGTGCCAAAGATTTGGAACGCGAGGAAGCGCAGGGACATCGTTCGCCCTGCCAGCACTCTATCGCACGGCTGCGAGAAGTAGTGACCCTCGGCAGCAACAACAAATACAACATGGCTCTGCGAGAGCTCAGGAGGAGATTGGAGATGGGAGGGGATGGAGTGGTTGAGATGAACAGCAAGAGACAGTAGGAGGGCTTTCATGCCCAAAAGTCATGGCGGCTTGGTGAAGTCGGGACGGCGAGCAGGAGCACAAGAGATCAGTACGACGCGAGAGATACATATAAAAGTCATAGAAATGCCCGGAACTTAGCCCAGGCCTGTCATAAGCTAGATAGCTTGCATACAGTATGAAAACAAAAACGGAGCTGATAGGTAAGCCTTTCTCCTTCGTGTCATAGATGCTATGCGACTATATACAGCACTTCGATATCTTGAGAGATCTACTCCGATAATCTGTGCGTTAACATGACACACAGTCAGGTTTGACAGTCGCCGACTCTCAAGTGCGAAGGTATCTTGAGTCAAGCGCCTGGCTGTGTTGCTCAATAAATCAGACAACCACATTCATTTCGAGGCCTTGTACCGCCAAACCAATATACAAAGTCAGCCAAGAAAACTTGGCGAGGGCGTCAGGCCTCTCTGAATAAGCTTATATATTTGCTTCAAAAGCTCTTGTTTTTACGGTCTGGTTAGCAATGAGTACTTGTTTCTTCTGCCAGCTCTGGTGAACGTGGTTGTTAGGTTGGAGCGCCGTGACAGCACTGGCCAATTCACTTTCAGAGTTTGAGTCTCTGCTTGAGCAAAGTAGTCTGTTGGTCTACTTCCTTTGTGTTGCTTGGGTCTTTGCATGCCATGGCTCTTTCGAGAAAGTTTGACTTGTTGACCTTAGTACTGGATCCAACCGGTTGCAACAAAGTCCTCCTCTGCATAAATGGAAGACATGGATCTTGATCAGGTCCTAATTCTGTCTTGAAAAGGCTGTCTTTAAAAGATCAAAGAAGCTAACATCCCTTGATTGAAGCATGTGTGAAGATTGTGGAGATATGCAAAGGAGGATGATGCCATTATATTGACAGAATGTTCCAAACTCGAGTGTTGTATAGCTTCTATGGTTATCAAGAGCAAGGAGCCTTTTGCTCCCGATCGTCTTCTGTCTTGTATGCTTTTCGAAATACTAGATACATCATGGACCAATCTGGCCTGTAGATAAGCCATTTGTGCTGACTGTCAAAGCCTGTGTTGAGGACAGACCTTGGAGAATCCATGTATACTTCAGCACCTTCCTTTTTGAAGATAGGAAATCGGGGAAATGTGAAGCCTTCTATCAAGCTCCTTGGATCAATGTGGACCATTGTGTATTAGTTATTTTGCCCTACTTTGTTCTCCTATTCCATCTGCATCTATAGCAACCATTAAAGCAGACACTTGGCCCATCAGGAAGCTACGCTCATCAAAATGGTGGATGTTCTGTGGTAGGATCTTATGCTTGGTGACTGTGTTCTTTATAAGCTCAAATCAGCCCCTAATTGCCTGTGAACCGTCACATAGCCTACCCTGGTTCTCAAATATCCTTTGAGGCATTATTTTGAGAGCTAGCGTTCTCTTGGTGAAGTTGTTCGCCCATTTAACTCTAACGCAGCTCCATTCTTTGCCTTATGTGTCGAATTGGCCATTTCTATGACAAAGGGATGATAGGTGAAAGACCTTGATTGTCTAGCTTCAACATGCCCCTAAAAAGCACTTCCTATTCAGTGGTGGTAGGCTTCTTGTTGGCCGGACCGTAGTGCTGTCGTAGAGTGCCGCCATTGATTCTTCGGTAGAGGGATTTATGATCAACATTGTAGGCCTTTGCAGCTGCAAAGGCACTCGGACATTAGCAGGATGGAAAGCTCACATTGCTCACAGTATATTGCCTTCTATTGAACTCATTTGAACGCGTTTTGGTCGAGGCATTACGTGTAGAATATAGTGAACATGGATTGGGAGAAGTCGATGATCATGCCATTATAATGCTCACGCCCTCATGGCTCCCGAGCCGGACACCGGCCAGTCACTCGTTATGAAGCCGGTCTTCGACACTGCGAATCGCAACACTCGCCCAGATTCACTGCATTTACCGGGGTAGTCGACTCCATTGGCCGTCACCAGAAATCTCACATCGAGAAAGGACGTTGTGACCGATTTATCGAACGTTCGCGGAGTGGAATTCATCCTGCAACCTGTACAAACATATGCCATCGACTGGCGTCACGAGTTGCAATCCAAGGAAGCAGAGTCGTGGCGTGCGATATGTATCACACAGCCTCCTGTTTCAATCGTGACCAACCAGTGGGACATGATCGCGCGACCGCCAATGCATGGCATTTTTGATATTTCTTATACATTTTGTCAGTTATTGGGTGGCAACGCGTACGAAAACGAGCGCAATCCGTGAATATCTGATATCCATGGCGGCGGCTATCACATGGTAACGCGTGCGAAGGGAAAGCAGGCGAGTAGTGCGAAGGACCCTCCCAACGACAATAGATCGCTGTGGTCTTCCAGTTCGCACAGCCAGCAAAAGCCTCGAAGAAGAGGAGGGTGGAAGAGCAAGTCAGAGACGCGACCATTGGAACAAGTGTGAACGAGCAGATCGAGGGCCTCAAGAACCTCATTGTTAGACAGATCGATCGGAGTAAAGAACGAGAGGAAGAAGTTCGGAAGCAGATGCGCGATATCCAGACGCTTGACACACAATCGAGTGAATGATGAAGATTCTCCAGCCGCGCAATCCTGGCAAGACAACATGTGCTACAGCATTGATGGCCGACGTGCTAGCTGATAATCTATAGACAAATGCATGGTCTACGAGGCAGGGCATTGCTTATTGACCGCAGAGGACGCGAGTTGAGGACGACAAGTGCGCAATCACGATGAACATGATCACGCTTCAAGGGCGAGAAGAAGAATTTGTTCTGTTCAAACCCGCATTGTAGCAGGGCATCGACACTCTTGAGATGCTCCTATGGAGTCACGTTGAGTGCCTCCGACAGTTGCCCGGTGCAAGGATTGATACCGTATCTGCGACAGAAGCAGAAGCCGAGGAGGCGGATCAAACGTGCTGAGTGAAGGTGGCCATGCTCGACGCCAGTGCAAAGAGCGAGGCGTGATCCTCGATCAAGTGTGAGATGGTGTCCAAGCAGATTGTTCTCGATCCAACCATGGAAGGGGACGGAAGTCTCCGGAGAGACTTGTGTGCGGAGTTTGTAGCCGATAGCCAAGGCGGGAGCATCGACCTTATGGCGATGAAAGTGAGCTGGCTCAGCAGCACGGATCTGTGGAAGCAGACGGAGTCACATATCGTCTGGCTGAAAACCAAGCTGGCCGCCGAGCATTTGCTGAATACAGGCCAAGCAGTCTTTGGCGGAGGAGCATACGGCAAGTTCTGCTCGCGATACGAACCAGGCAAGACCTATGAACTGTGCTTCACTGTCAGCGCATACGGTCATATGCAAGGATGGTGCAAGGGAGTGTCAAGGTACGGCAAGTGCAGTGGCGCTCACCAGACCTGGAATCGCCAAAAGCAGGAGGCTCTCAAGTGTGCCAGTTGCGCCGGACAACATCGCAGCTCTGGTTGGCATTGTATACATCATCCCTATCACAAGAAATACCTAGCGGTACAAAAGAAGACGACCGCCGCCAACGCGACGTAGGGAGCGACCTGGAACCGAGAGGTCGACATGGATTTCCAAGCAGGTCATCAATGATAGAGCACCTACAGATCCTCCACCTGAGCGCAGGCAATCGAAGACAAGTTTGACGGAGCTTGCTCAACGACGAGACTCCATCCACCTTCAAGGTTCTTGCGCTAGTGGAACCACACCTCTCTGAGGACTCCCTGACTGGGCAGGCTGAATGTGGCTCGCATCCGCGCTGGAGTTTACTCATACCGACGACATGTCATGCCGGAAGAGAAGCGCGGAATGCGTACAGAGCGATGCTGTGGGTCAACAGTGGGATGCAGGCGATCCGAGTCCCAGAATCCGTCGCCGGATGTCGTCGCAGCCACAATCGAAGCTTCGCAGGACAGCATACTGATCATCGCGGCATATGATCCCGATGAATGAGATGACTTGCCGTAGCAAGACAGGAAGCTGCACCGGAAATTGGCGTGTTGGATATGCAATTAATGGCTGTGACTAGCAGCAGCCCATAAATTAATGCACCCTTGTTGACCAACGTACTCGCATCCATCGAGTTCACCCTAAAAATCGCCCACACAAGGTATTAACCAAAATCGATCGCAGCAATCGCGGCAGATCTAGCTTCAACATCGTAAACGCCCACCATGTGAACAAGAAACCCGCCCACTCGCCAAAGATCTTACTCAAATACACCTGCGCGCCATCGTTCAATGGAGTCGTGTCTCCCAGCTCAGCATAGCTCGCAATCATCGTCCAAGCCAACAGTCTAGCGATCACCCAAACCACCAAAGTTGCGCCGGATGATCCAGCATTGCTGTTGACGCTCGCTAGAGATGAGAAGATCCCACTTCCAGTAATCAATCGATCACCAGATACCTCACACTCTTTTACCGCTCCAAACTCTGCCCACCAGCTCCTCCGCTCTCAAAGTCGGCGGCATGCAGTGTCCCTCAGCGTGCCCAAGTTCGCGTATCCAGCGCCAGAGCGAGAGAGCGAGAGAAGCGTACTGTTGAAGTCAAAGGCGTTGCCGGCCAAGTAGCTGCGCCATCCCTCATTCGCCCTGGCAAGGTCTTTCGGGGTCTTCGAAGGAGAATTTCTGCGAAGAAGGGATGGTGGCGGAGGGCCTAGAAACGGAGGGGTGGCTGCGATCGTCGTTATGGTTGCTAAGGCGAGCGACCCAAGTTCGAGGGAGCTGCGGGGAGGGAGAAGGATGTTGAGGAGGAGAGTTTGATAAGAGTGATATTATTGCCGCGTGGATCGCCAGATATTCTAGGATCTGTACATGTTCCTCTCCTCTTCTCATATCGCGCTTGTCTTTGGAATTCAAAAGTATACTGGCAAGCAAGGGGAAGAGTTGCGTCGACTCAATCTCTCAATTCTCGAATCCATGAACCAGTTCCGAATGCGCACCAGTCGATGTTTTATCCAACATACTGGAGATGTGCTCTTTTGTGCTATCGAATGCGAATTCCAACATCACATTCGCGAGATGCAAAAGGCGATTCACGGTCGGCATTGCAGTACGTCTTGGACACTAGTGGCATCAAAGTCTCCACAAATTTCGGACGCTCCGCCTGTACACGCGTCTATCATTCTATCTTCTTGGGGGTCTCGCTACAACGCACTGTCTACATCTTCACAGCACCTACCAGTAATCGCCGTACTCTCCAAGAGCCTCCCTGGCTTTGAGTTCACCATGCGCAGCACTCAATGCTTCGAAATGACTCGCAATTTTCAAACCCCGCACTCGCTCTCTCTCCATGTCATCCCAGCTCCAATCCGCGTCCTTTCCAGCCTCAGCCTTTTCCTCAGTATCTCCAAGCTTGACACTGACCTCACAAATGGCGGTCTCGGGGCTTGTCAGACTATCATTCGTCGCGGGTGTTTCGACAGGGCCGGGCGTCACATCAGGAGGGCTGCTTTCGCTCCTTGGAGGTAGTCCGATCCCAGCCGGTCTCGTCGGCAGCAAGTGCGACCGCTCCAGCACGATTTCAGGGTTGATTGTCAATCTGCCCTTCTTGAACACATACCGTGCCACGCTCGTCGCGAAGATGTGCTTGCCGAGATCCTCCTCCTCACTGCCCTGCCTCTCCGTCTTCACCTTTCCCCTCCCTTTCTTCCAAGGTTGCAGCACATACTTCTCCGGTTCCACCTTCCCCTTGGTCACAATATGACTGACGATGTACACCCATTTTCGATCCCACGCCAAAAGCCTCGTGAAAATCTCGAAACCCTGCAAGGGCTCAATTTGCCGTTGAAAGAAACAGCACACACCTCCCAATGCAATCGTGTACCTACCTCCCGCAGCTTTAGTGCCCTGCGGTAAGCCCTCCTCATCGCCACGATTGAGCCGCGCTAGACCGGTCCGTATGAGTGCTCCGACGTAGTGGGCCCGGGCTACATCGAGGTCCGCAAAGTACGTGCTGTTACTCTTATGGAGATTGTAGTCGCAATCATATATCGTATTATACGAGCTCGTGATCATAGGAGCGAAGAGGTGTTTCGGTGTCTGGGGATTGGGCTGGAAGTAAAACTGGTATATTATGCCGCGCAGAACACGAACATGCCAGAGGCCTGGAAGATTCTTGAGGTTTGAGAGCGCAAGCACTACTGCAAGAAGGCCGAGTATGTTTTTCGAGCCGTCTACGCCGATGTGGTCGCCAAGGAAGAGCATTGAGCAGAGGCCGATGAAGGCGACGGAGGCAGTGAGTAGGCCAACCATGGTGGACAGGCGATTAACTTCGGGCATGTTAGAGTTGGGGAGAAAAATGTGTATGACGAATAACAGAGGACAGAAATGAATAATCACTTCGAAAATCAACCTTGAACAGCACGCATCGGCCCAGGCACCGAAGGACATACTCCTGAGACATGACCGGCCCTAACGGCGGAAACGTGCCTGTATGACGCGTAGGACCCCGTGCTAATCGAAACCAGGATCGAAGAAGAGCAGGGACAACGCTCCATGGCGATCCCGCTGCTTACTCAATCTGCTTACTCAGTCACTCTGCACGTACGGTACGAAGTCTTCCGACCGCCGGAATCGCTTTCTCATCCACGGACTCGTCGTACCTTACGCCAGCAGCGTGGGATGGGCGTGGCTTCATGTGGAAGATCGGGTCACGGAAGCACGGCGCGGCTCGGTCCAACCTCCATCGTCTTCCACAATTGCCTGGATCACCATCTCGCAACCTCAATCCTATAAGTTCCTGTAAGGTCGCTCATGGCCGTCTTGGAAGAGTATTTTCCGCGCGCGATACCTAGGCGCTCGGCGACCGCACGCCCTATGGCAATGCACGATATGTTAAGCTGGAGGGCAAACTGATAACGGGGATATGAAATTGCTGCTGACAAGCAGTCAATACACCCCGTGGCTCTCTTCGTCAGCAACGATCTACTGTTCCATGGAGCCAATACTAACAAATGATTCAAAACCTAATCATGCCGGTGGTATTTCCATCTGGCCCTGCAGCCTACCACATGAGGTGTGATCTCCACATCTCACATGGTAGGTGACGCTGCACATATGGGGGTGAGATGCGAAGCGTCGGGAAGAGGTCAAAGCAGTTAGACTAGTGGAGCTGGTGCAGTGGATAAACCAACGTGTTGGACCGCTGGAGATGATAGCACATTCCGGGCGGGGCCAGGAGGATTCCTAGGGTGCTAGAGCGGGGCACGGCATTCGGGGTGCACACGGGTAGTCTATCCCTAAAGAGGGAAGAAACCACCGCTGAGATGATTGAAGTTGTTCTGTTTTTCTATTCGACGCGACTTTTCCCCTCCTCGACGCGCTATTTTCTCCTTCACCTTCCTACCTTTGCTTTCGCCTTGCTTTACCCCTCTATTTCTAAGCTATCTCGCATTAAGACAGACCTTGGTATAAGCGTATCATCTACGTAATGTATACTAAGGGTTGTCTCAAGTGAAAAGACTGAGAAAGTAAGGGGAAAGTAGGGTGTAAAGGTAGGTGAAGTCGTATCGAGGGGGAAAGATGCCGAGGAGAAGGGCGAGGACTTTAGGTAGCAGGGGAAGAATGATTCAGGATTCTGCCTCTATCTCATTTGGGGATAGACTACCCGTGTGCGCTACGAATACTGCCTCCCTGCCAGAGCGATCGACAAGAAGCGTAGGAGGTGCATCGGTGGGTTGCATTGCGGAGACAGCAATCCATCATGGTAGTGCTTACTCTGGGCACTCGTTCTCTCTGTCTCTTTTCTCCATCTTCGCAGGCAAGGGAAGCTGGTCTTCCCACCCCTATGGAGCAACATCAATTCTCCTACATCCACACGGACCTTCATGAAGCAGCTACCCCGTAGGAAGCTACGCTCAGCTTGCGACTTCTGTCATCGCTCGAAGATACGATGCTCCGGCGGAACACCTTGTGCGAAGTGCAGGATCGGGTGTGTCTCGCTTCGCATGTCGACCGTACATCACAGGGAATTGACTTGATATAGTGATATGCGATGTCATTACAGTTATATGGAGCAACTCGGCAAGCCAAAAGGGAGCCGCAACAAGAAGACCGTCGAGAATGCAGGAACGAGCACAAACACTGACGCTGAAAGTTCTACCTTACATCATTCGAACGGAAGTCGGTCCATGGATGGGCAAGGGAGTAGAGATGGCACGCAAATCCTCCAGCGCGACTGCCAAGCGGAGGACGTTCAGGACTGTCAAGACTCGGATTTGCTCGCATACTTGAACTTTAGTAGCGAGCCTGGAATGCTCGACATTGGCACCAATGCACCAGACTGGAATCAATCGGATACATCGTACACGATGCAACCGTGCAGCGATGTGGTTGCTGTCATTGCAAATGGCATCGAAGATGGACCGGCCAACAACCCTGGTGGCACCTTATCGCCGCACAGGGGCGTGGCCCACGAACTTCCCTATGACAGAGCTTCGCGACAAGATCACTCATACGCGGCGGTCGATGGGAATGCCTCCAAGATACTTGCCGCTGCCTCGGCTCCAGTCGAGGTCCAAGATCGGAGTGGAATGTCTTGTGGCTGTCTACAGATCTTTGGCAACCACATATCTCGTCTCGACCGTATGGAACGCCAGAGTTCCGTGATACGTATCGATCAATCATTTTCCAACACAAGCCTGATATCAATAAGTACGGGAGAAGCATTGCAATGTCCGTCCTGTCGCCTGAACCCCAGAGTGCTGCTCCTGGTGACCATGGCGCTTGGGACGGTGTTGAGCTGGCTTCACGAAGGGTGCAAGCAACAGAGTCATGACTCTATACTACCTGCAGCTCAGTTCGGCTGTTGGAGACTTTCACGAGCCGACACTCTCCTAACTCGAAATCTGCTCCTGGGCCGGATAGTGACAGAGTCTCGATCTTCCGTTGAAACTCTTCGAACTCGAGTCGAGGAGCTGTTTCGTGATGCGAGTAAGAGTAGTATCAGGCATGGCTTCGTAGCAAAGAATACGCTGCAAGAAGCATTATGTAGAGTGGACGATGTTGTGGACGGACTAGCACAGTCGGTTGCAGCCTAAGCAACTGAATACATAAAGAGCGCGAGACATAAGATTCATGGATGATACGATGTGACCATCGCTCTGGTAGCGCGAACGCTGCCTTGAGAAGGCTCTCCAGGAATGGCGTGACCAGGGAGCAGCCTACTACTGGACCAACTCTTGATTGATCAGTCGCCTTCGGTCGCGCGGCACTTGCATAGACTACCAACATCACAGTCCCATACTCCGATTGACGTTTCCGATCTACACGCACCTCTACGAGAATAGGCAGGAAATGGCAATGCAGCTCCCAACCCCCAACTGCACCGCGCCTTGAAAGTGAAAGCTGATGTACTTGTGTTCTTCGATCCACTACCGCCTTCACTATGGGTCCAGCCGGGGACGGCCCATGTTCCGCGGTGGGGTACAGAGGTAGCGATCGCATCGTACGAAACCCCTCCCTGCTTCAACGTCCCCATTGGTTCGACAGAGAGAGAGTGTGTGTGGTTTATTCCGCCCGGCGCTAAGCAACTAAGGGGCATTGGCACTGCACTATTTACGTCACAAAGTATACACGCATTCCGGTGGGATTGAAAATAGGAAATCTCCATGTCCATTGTTCTTCGTCACTGACGGCTCTCCAAACAGTGTGCAATGTCTCTAGTCTCCGTATGCTCGTGCTTGGTGGTCGGCGGGCGCTCTTGGAGCTATGTCTCCAAGTGTTCATCGTCCCATCTTCAACGGATGAAGCGGGGACCTGCTGTGTGTACGAGGGTGCGTGGGGTGGTGCGGCGTCGAGGGTTAGTAGGGTACGGGTTTCTGGTCGACGTTCACGGTCTAAGTTATCGTGTCACTCGAACTCGCTCGTTGCTGTCATGTTCGAATCGTTTAGCAGCCAGAGTGAAGTGTATCACAGCTCGCACCGCATCCATGTCCGGTGCCTAGTCGTCAGTATCCATTGTGGATTTGCCTATGAGCAAACGAGAGGAATTGTCCTCGACTGCATACACGCCCAAGCTTTTCCGCGGATCACACTGATCACACCGATCACTGTATCTACGGTACGAATCTCTTTGATATATAGGAACTCGGGATATCTTCTGATACCGTGTGTTTGACTCATTGTCCATAGTGACTGCTTGGTATACAACGAATACCAAACCTTTGCTTCTATACTTCCTCATCGCTACGTGCCCTCTCCAACGAGTACAAACCCGGCCTCCTAGTCACCTGACCCCAACTCACGTGACGGCAGTCACTTAGGTCGAACAAGACCCAACAACGGATTCCCGACAGTCGCCGGCACCTGCTCAGTCGCTCGCCTTAGGCGTTCTTATGTACTTTGAACCGTACTTCTGGTCAGTCTGGGCCGATCTCTGACCACTCGTTCCTCATCCGTGGATCGTTGCGCTGGCTGCTTTGCCTTCTGCCCCAACTCGAAGGCCCATGGGAAGACTACGCGGTTGTGGAATTCCTTCAGGCATCTCACATGTTTTAGAATGCCGCCAATGATCCACTGTCCGGACCTTTGGGTGGCAATCCGCAACGTAACCAGAACGGTGCGGTTGTTGGTGAAAACGTGCATGACCTGGCCTTGCACGCGCGCCGACGGTGTATTGTCGTACACCGCACTGACGACCAAACCAAGTCCCACTTCGATCGAAGCCGGTGCGGCTGTCACTGATACCTGCCGTCTTGCGTACTCGCATCGCTCAGAGTTGTTGCGTATCCAGTCAATGCCATCGATGGCGCCACCGATGCCAACCAACCGATTCCTGGCCGATCCGCTGGTAGCGACACGGATGCCCTGGATGCCTTGGGCGCACCTGGCTGCTTGCTCCCCGTCGTCTACACTGTTGGCTATGTCGAGTCGCGCGTCCCACGGGGCCGAGACGTAGGGCTGGGTTGCCTCCAGCTCATCCATCGGTGCTCCGCATGCGGACTCTGCGATCTTCTGCAAGAGTGACGTGTACCCCTTGCACGCCCGACGCCTGATCATCTGCGCAAGAGGGTGTGTGCTGGGAATGCTGTGCAGGTCGACCCGCATCCTCAGGGCTTTTCGTGAGTGTCGTTCTCCTATCGTTGGCAAGTTGGCTTCTGCCTCTGCCACCGCTGTACCGACCGTCTGGAAACACCTGACCACTGCCTGTCCACCGACCCTCTGCACTCGCTTGAGCACCCTCTCTGCACTGGCCCTCCTGGCGTGCGTCCATACGGACGATGCGTAGTCGACCACTGGTGCCACCGTCGCGTTGAACAGCTTGCGTGTCACTGACGGCGACAGTCCTCGCAGCCGCTTCAGCGCCATGGCCGCCCGTAGACCCCTTGTCGCAGCACGCGCGGCGTGCTCTTGATAGCGCCGTCGCGAATCCATGATCGGCCCTAGGATCTTGACGCCGGATGTGGGTTGTACCTCTTCGCCTTTGACGCTGATCGGTTCGTCCTCGGATTGACGGCTGTTCCGCGTGAAGTGGATGAAGGCGGTCTTGTCCCCCTCGAAGGAGGCCACACTCCTGCTCTCCCATGCGGTCGCTCGTTGCACAATAGCATTAAGACGACCCGTGTTCTCTGCGGCGGTCGCGCCCACGACCCACGCAGTGTAGTCATCGACAAAAGCGATTGCACCACCGTTTTGATCGATCCGTTGTTGGACGAGATCCGCATTGAAGAAGAGAAACAGGATGGGTGACAAAGGCGAGCCTTGCGGCAGGCCAGCCTGTCCGAGTTCTCTCACTGCGGACGCCTTCCCGTTCACAACAATTGTGGCCGTGCGTCCGGAACGAAAGGCGCCAATCCAGTTAACTAGGTCCGAGGGGATGCCTCTAGCCTGTAGCCGCTCCAGTAGCCGGTCCTTGTAGACTCCGTTGTACGCCCCCTTCACATCAAAACTGACCAAGCTTACCACTTTCTTGCTTCTCCACGCCGAGTAGATGCGTTCCTGGAGGAGCAACAGCGCCTGCTCCGCACACCTCTGTTTCCTCGCACCAAAGTGGTTGGCTGGCAGCAGCCCGTAGGTTTCTACCGCGTACGATATTCTCTCGGCGACAACCGCCTCCAGCAGCTTCCCCAGCGTCGACAGCAGTGAGATGGGTCTCCACGCCTTCGCCTGGGTGTAGTCGTCTTTGTTGGGCCTCTTGAGCGGGATGATCTTTGCGATCTTCCACTGCCGTGGCACGGTTCCTGTGTCGAGCGACGTCTGAAAAAGCTGACGAACATCCTCACTCACAGCCAGCCATACCTGTCTCCACACTCCGGTGGAAGGCCATCTTCGCCTGCGGCTTTCCGCGGCTTAGTTTTCATCAGACATAAGTCAATCTCCTCCACCGGCAGCTCCGGCATGGGCACGGGCTGCCTCTGTGGTCGGTCTCCCTCGTCCTCTATGCTCTCGGGTAGTGCCGGGAAAAAGGTAGCAAGCAGCTGCTCGGCATGCTCCGAGCTGTCCGTCGTTGTTGACCCGTCCGCCTTGTGTAGAGGCGGGATCCTTGACCACCCCGAACCATCGTCGGGCTTGAGGTAACGGGCGGCCTTCCAAATATTGGTGTCTTCCGCCAAGAACTCGTCCCAGTGCAGTCTCTGTTGCTTGCGTATTGCGTCGTGATACTCCTTCGCTGCCGCTCGCGCTTGCTGCTCCAAATCCGACAGTGCCTCCCTGCCTCGTCTCTGCGCACGCGGCCTGTTCCTCCAGTACGTGTAGACCTGGCGGAGCTTCGTGAGGTCCCTGGTCCACCAGCGCTTCGCGTAAAGGGACGGCTTGGCTTTGGGAGTCAGCGTGTTGACCGCTTCCAGGACCACCTGCATTAAACGGTCTGCTTGTCTCTGGACGTCGCCACATGCTAGCCGATCGCGTAACGCTTCGGCAATACGCTCCCGGATAGCGTTCCAGGGAGCATTCTTGAGCAGCAACCGAGGTTGAACAGCGTGATCTGGGACCTCAACGTCAAAAGATGTCTCAATCGCGCGGTGGTCTGACCTGTGCTCCGCGTCGTGGATCTTGCACTTGAGGGCGTCGGACGCCAACTCCTGCGACGCCAACATGAGGTCGATCGTGGTGGCGTGCACTGCATTCTGCCACGTCAGGTCCCGCGGGGCAGGAGGCTCTCGAGGTTGCATCTGTTCATGAAGTCGATGATTGGGTCCGCCTCATCTTGTCGTGTCGACAGGACCCCGTCTCCTCCCCATAACTGATCATGCCGATTGAATTCGCCGGCGACCACAACATCAAGTCGTGGGCGACCGCGGCGCTGCGCCGTACTTATTGCGTTGTCGAGAATGCTCAGCGTCCCGCTCAAAGCTCCGGCGCTTCCGCCTTCCACATACACCGACGCGAGCAACACTGACCTGTCCGGCAGTCGCAACAGAGCCACTGTGAGATCTGCTGATGGCACACTCACCTGCTCACGCTCGATGTCTTTGCGCACCCACAGCATGCTTTGTACCGCCCACCGCCCATCGTGTCTCTCACTCGGCAGGATGGCCGTCCAGCTTCGATGCCCTATCGGGCTTTTCCTCACCTTCCCGTCCATCTCGAAAACGTACGGTTCGCTGATGGCGAGAGCCGCATATTCCTTCAGACTAGCGTCGTTCATCACGCTATGCTGCACCTCTCGCCGTTTCTGCATGTTCAATTGCAAGACTTGCATCCGCTTACACATCGCTTGCCGGGTAGAGAGTCCGACACTGGCGGCTAGGCGATTCGTGGGGCCCGTCGCATATGGCACATCTAGGGGTCTCTGCTCGACACTCACTGTGGCGGTGGCCAGGCTGAGCACACCTACTACAAACCTGCGCTTTCACGCAAGAGAAGGCTTTGTGCCCGAGTCCCAGACACCTGAAGCACTGCATCGGTCCACGCCTGGGCTCGAAGACTCGGGTGAAGGCAGACTCTCCGTCCACAGTGGAGTATTGGCCCTCCAGCAGCCTGGCTGCGTCTGCGCGCTTGGTCATTCATACAACCATAGATCCGTATGCCTTTGGCAGATCCTTCCGGCTGAGCCACGAAACTTTCGCAGTCCTCACCTCATTCTCCTCTTCTAGCATCTCCACAACACCCGTTCGAAGCTCGCCGTGCTCGTCTAACACTGCCGTTTAGCACGCATTCATTGTCTACCTTGACCGGGTGCCACTGATCCCGCAACACGCGTGACCCCGCCGCTTTGGTCTTCTCAGCCGCCTCCTTCACCCGTGCGAGCTCACCTTCGTCTCAACATGTAACGCAGATGCGGGCAGCATTGCGAGGGTCCCTTGTAACTGCCACACACCGCCAGCCGCTTCCCTCCTCTCCTTCGCGCATCTCTTTCTCAATAACTTACCTACTCTTGCTCGCGCTGGCATTGTCCCTTTCCGCCTCTTCCACATTGGACACATCCACGGTGCAGTACAGCGTATCCGTGAAAGTCGATAGGGTCGCCTGGTTGGAGACCGTCCTGAGATTGCTAGGGCGGCTGCCGGGCGACGTGCGCGCGACATCGGCATACGATGGGTTCGGGCTCGAGTGTTGAACGCTGGACAGCTGCTTTTCAACAATGGCTGTTACCTGCTCCTGTATAATGCTAGTTACCTTCTCCTGCACAATGCCGGTGACTAGTTGCTGTACGATACTAGTGACCTGCTGCGTACGATAGCTGTGACCTGCTGTTGAATTGCGCCGGTAATCTGCTGCTGCACAATGGCGGCCACTTTCTCACTGACGGTATTCATGACCTCATGTTGCACCACGCTCCTGACTTCATGGCGTACTACATCACCCACCTGTTGTTGCACCGTTCTTTTCACTTCATCTGGCACAGCCTCCTTTACTTGACCGACGTCCGGTACCTGGTCGATGGCCTCCTGAACCAGCGCGAAGCGCTCGTCGACAGAATCGTGCACGCCGGCGATGGCCTTCAGGATCGTCTCCAGCCGAGACTCTTGGGCATCGCTGGTTTTGTGAGCGCCTTGACTCAAGACCCTCTCCCTTGCCACCGTTTCCTCGATGAAGTTTTCTGTAGTCAATCTCGGTGCGCGAAGCGCGCGCGAGCGGCCCATACGTGTCACTCTCGGCGACGTGCTGTCGTCCGATTGCGGTAACGGGCGCGCAGCGGCGGCCATTGATGAATATGCCAGCTAGGCACAATGTTTTCTTGAAAAGCGTCTTTTCTCTCATTAATGAAAACAAGTCCGGAAATATTCTGTGGTCCCTTGGTTCGACAGCAGTCATGGATCGGCAACGTCTTGCCCTCCACTGCGCGCACTGTCCCCCATGGCAGACTCTGAGGTGTGTTTTATGCGCAGCCAATCGGAGAGGTATAATGTGGTTCCTCTGGATCCGCTCTGCCTATGCATTAGGGTAGCTGAAATACTCGCCGACGGCGACAAACGAACACTGTCGGCTCTTATCCCAACTGTTGCTTAGTTTACCGACTTCACTGTAAACCGTGTGGCGGTGCTAACGTCCGTGAAATCGTGTGGCAACAGAGCCTCCTATGAACTTCAGCTATTTCTCATTTGATTGTGCCACCTTAAGAATGTATAAGAGGACTTGGAGTTTGCCCCTGCGTCTTGCAAATCAGTATCATCAAGTAGCATTCTGGACTCGGGCCAATTCTCTTTATAGCCCAGGCATCATGCTGTACAAACTGTGCAGTTACGGGATTGCATGCCTGGTAGTCTTCTTCCTTTTCAGATACTCTCGGAACGCTCACCTAAACGAGGTAATTGTCCCTGTCCGTCTTAGACTGACCTAGGACAGATCGACTGATTCTCGCCAATCAACAGAGTTCTTCCAAAGAGGCACCAGCTCCTGATGTTAAGCGTCGAGCCGACGTTGTAGAACCCCTTCGGGAGTTCGACTGGAGTGCTACGGATCCAATACCGTACCGTCCTTTTAAGACTAATCGACATGTAGCGATGGGTATGTGTGAGACGTTGATCTTTAGTGGATGTGCGACGACCTGACTGGTTGTAGGGATAAGTAGGATGGACAAGGCGGATTGGATTCGGTTCGATAAGGGATATCTGAAACGTCTCGAAGAACGTATCGAGATCATGGACGCTCATCCCCGCGAGTCAATAGGAAGCGGCCCCGAAGTCAACAATGCCGTTGAAGAGCTCTACGAGAGTATTATGATTGACTTCTTACCCTGCCGGTTTCCCACCATGTTCGCGCTCCAAGGCAAAGAGCTCTGCAACAAGGTCACTGACAAAGCATACTCGGTCGAGATCTCAAAATTGGACCATGGTAGAATGCTTCGAAATCTAGGGGAGAATGTCGAGGAGGATTTCTATTTCATGTGTCCCGATGGCAACGACGAGTTACGTCTCGAAGGCTGGATCGCATGCTTCCCTGGAGGTTTCCTGACGACATCACGTAAGGGACACAGTATGCGTCAATTGCACCAACCCGTACCTGGCTACAGACATCGACTCGCGGCAGGCGCCGATCGACGGCTTACACAGTTAGAAGCTGGTGAATTCATTGAAAGATACAACGTAGGTCTCCCAACCCACCGAGCATCTTGGACATTCAGAATTGACAGATACGCAGTGGAGTCTTCAAACTGATGGCGAAGACTTGTTCCGTGTCGACGGGAATAACTTCTACCCAGAACAGTCCCAAACAATTCCAGATTTCGAAGATAATCCTGATATAGATCAATGCTTTCTACGCGTTGAACATCAGACACTTGTTCGACTTGGCAGATCCCGAGCCGTGATCTTCTGTGTGCGCACTTACATGACGAGCCTCGAAGACATTAGGAAGGAGGGTAATGGTGTTCTTCTTGCCGAGGCGATTCAAAGCATGCCGGAAAAGCTCGGCAATTATAAGAAAAGGCCATTTTGGCAATCGTCGATATATAAATTTCTTCGTGACCAATGAATTAGTCCAACATGAGCCAAGAAAAGCCTCCGTCGTAGCAAGACCGACGAACCGGCAGTCTGCCTGAAATGTCGGCACACTGCTTGTGCAAGCAACAAATCCCGGAAGCCAAGCTGAAGTAAGATGAGTTTTAATAGTTCCACATTCTGTAGTACCTGATCCATTGTAATACAAGCCATGAACTTTGTGAACTAATGTTGCATTCTTCGTGCGGTTCTCCAACGGACGGTCAGAGACCAATCTGTCGTATCAAATCGAAGCCTATCAGCTATAACGATCGATTATTGCTTTGCCTCCACCAATCACAGGGTGTCCAGCAATCAATCACTTTTTCTCCAATTCAATCATTTCGAATTGATCAATCAATCAATCAATCAGGTGCATAGATTACAGTGGATCAATTCAATCGTACCGGCCGTAAATTGACTGATTGATTGAACTATTGAAACACAACAAAGAGCCTGAGTAAGGCGTCATGTCGAACCAATCTCAACCGCAACCCTGACCCTAGAGCCCTAAATCTACGCGCGCGAGATCCCGCACGCGGGCGCGACTAAGCGCGTGTTCGAAGAGCGCCTTCTAATTTACAAACAACGAGTGTGTCCTGATAGTGCTGTCTACCATGCGGTACACGCAGCATGGCCACCCTTGGTGAGACCACGCCTTCTGTGACAAATGAATCGGCCGACCCCACCTTGATCGATACTGAAACTTACCTCATCGTCATCCGCCAGGACCGCCGCACGGATTGCGGTTTCTTGATCGAAAAGAGTCGGCTTCCCAGATGCGTTCCTTTGCCCGCGAACAAGGTCTCGCGTAGGTCATGGGTATGGGAACATGGTGTGCTCATCGGCCGCTTGAACCACCAAGGCGAGCCTGTCCCATGCTGGTTATGCACCTCATGCTACCACGAACCACGGTCGAGCCGGCCCAGCGCTTTGAGCGCATACCTGATCAAAGCTATGACCGCAACGAAGCGGATCATTGACCACCTGGTCGACCGCCACTACTATGGTCGCAAGGGGGAGCCTCCAGAAAGCTACAAGAGCAAGAAGCGGAAACACAATACCCTTGAAGAAGCATGGATGAATGCTGAGCATGCACACAAAGAAGTCTTCAATACAAGTGGTTGGAAGGCAGCCTATTGCAAGTGGATTACATGCAGCGGCGTCTCGCTGCGTCAAGCCACTTCGAGAGAGCTGGTATCGCTACTCACGTATCAGCATCCGAAGCTGTCAAGCATGCCGATCACATCTGCAACGGCTGCCGGGATGTGGATGAACCAATGTTTCAATCACAACAAAGACAAGGTGAAACAGTCGCTCGCCACAGCCAGATCTGGCCTAACAATCAGCTTCGATGGGTGGAAGGCCAACAATGATGTCCTGGACTTACTAGGAGTGGTCGCACACTTCATCGACAGTGACGACAAGCTTAGAACCATTGTCACAGGCCTTCGCAATACCTATGGGTCACATACAGGAGCCAATATCGCACAACACTTGTTTGAAGTGCTCCACGACTACCAGATCCGCGGCAGTCAAGTTGCATATTCCGCAAGTGACAATGCCTCGAACAACCACACAGAGCTCCAAAAGCTCCAGCCCAAAATCACTTCTCTGGATCCGCTCACATCGCGATTACGCTGTGCTGGTCATATCTATAACCTTGTTGCAACGCCATTCTTAACGGGTTCAACGAGGACGCGTTTGCAGATGCCTCGCAAGTCGCCGGCGAAGGTGGTTACGACACGGTCACCAACTTCAATGCCGTACTACATACGGTTGACGACGAGGCTAAGCTCCACGCTTGGCGAAAGAAAGGACCTGTTGGAAGGCTCCACAATACTATGATCCACATCAATACGAACAGCAAGCGCAGAGGTCTGTTCGAGAGCCGGCAGCGCGAGGTGATTGACCCGCTAAACACGCATCTACAAGGCTATCGTGAATGGCGGCACACGGTGGAACATAACCTATCTCATGATCAAACGGGCCATGCTCTTGAAGGATGCAATCCACAATTATCAAGACGATCTCGAAAGTGAGTTCGATCGTGCAGATTACCTCACTCAAGAAGATTGACTACAGTTGCGCGAGATGCTTGCGCTACTACAGCCCTTATACGAAGCCTCCGAGCGAGTTCAGACCAAAGGCACCACACATGGAGCATTGCACGACGTTCTCACCACTATGGACTATTGCCTTACCCACCTTGAGACTGCGAAGATTACGCTCACCAACACTGATCCAGTCACCTGGCGCATGAGTGTCAACCTTGGCTGGCAAAAGCTCGATCAGTACTACACAATGACTGACTGCAACCCAGCATGCATCATGGCAGTTTTCTTACACCCATGTTGCAAGAAGAAATAGTTCGAAAAACACTGGGCCAAAGGTGATGTGACAACGGCGGTGAGAACGGTGAACAAGGTCTACATCGATGCGAAGCGGCAATACAGTGACGAAGTGCCCATCAGAACGCCGCAAGAGCGCGAGCTCGAGGACATTGATGCCTACAACAAACTCGACGATGGTGATGAGGACTACGGCGATGACCTGCGTCGCTATATTGACGACGAGAGGGCTCCGCTCGGTATCGATCCTCTGCAATGGTGGCGCGACCATTAATAGCATTGCCCTGTGCTGAGGCACTTAGCATTTAGCTTGTTAGCAGCACCGGCTTCGACAGCTGCAGACAAACGGTTGTTCAGTACTGCTGGTAATGTGGTAAACGAGCAGAGGCCCCACACAAAGGCCGACCTTGCAGAAGCAGTGCAATGTCTACGTTCATGGTACCAGGAAGGCATCATATAGTCCACTTATGACACGATTCCCATCCATTGGTGGGCCACCCCTCGAGCGAGGCCTGCGAGCGCTCTACAAGTATTTCTAGTGCGGAAGACCACGTAGTAGCATGCAGACTCGTCGTTTCGCAATGACCTGTCATGGTCAGCCTTGATTTGACGACCAGGAGGTGAAGTCGTGACGACTGCATGATGGCACGGCATCCGGCGCCGGCGGACAAAGTCGTTGCATGCTGAGACCAACCGACTATGCTGGCGCCTGGAGTTCACCCTCAAGTACACTTTACTCACGATTCTCGCTTGAGTGGTGATCTGCATGGCGCCAAGACTTTTGTTCACCCTGGTCGACCAATCAACCAATCAATCGACCAATCCCTTGGCAATCAATCAATCGACTGTGACGCAAAACGCCAATCAATCAATCACGATAGCTGGATTGAAGATTGATTGATTGGTGGACACCCTGTGCGCGGAGTCAGTCTTGCCGCAGGGAAAGAGTGACCCGTGCCGAATCACGATCTACACGGTTCCGTAGGCTTGTCGCAGCTACTTTCCTTGCGCGTGCCGGATATAAGGCCCTGCTCGTCATCACCTACCGTGTTCCCGGACTTTCCACGTCTTTTATCACGGCAAGCGATGCCCGCCAGCACAGCACGAAACTTCACATACACGGCGATGTAGCGATTTGACACGAGCGACATGCGGTGAAAGACATTACAGGACTTCGACCTGCAAGCTTGATTACTTAGCTCTCGAAAATGCCGACCAAGACGATGTTCCGATAACCCGAGGGCCGCCAGATCTCCCCGTGCGCGCTAGTCAGCTGTCAAGCCTTTTGAAGGGCTCAGCAGGAACGTCTCCATGCGATGGTGTGTAATCCCTTCAACCCACTCGAGACGGTCTTGAACACCTGCCATCATTGCAAAATACCACTCTTCGATGGTCAGAGGTCGGCAAGCATACAATATCCATCGCAAACAGAGTAGAAACTCATCCTTGTGCTCTTCATCTCGAAGAATGATTCTCTTGAACAGATTTGGCAAGCCTTCTGGTATCTCGCGCGCAGTCTTCGCTGTATGGCGTGAAACCTGCCTCGTTCGACATCGTCTTGGAGTATTTTGACGACCAGAACCACCAACCCAGAGAAAGATGCCAGTCGACTTGGCAACGATATCGCGCTGCATCTATGCTAGCTGCTTACCTTCAAGCTTAAGCTTCTCAACATAGGTGCTCAGATCTTGCCTATGCTCATCCATGTCTTCTAGCACTGGCTGTAGATTTGTCGGCACTTCAACAATAGAGTAGTGACGGCTGCAGGCATGTGCATAATCAATCAAGCTCAAGC
Source organism: Polychaeton citri CBS 116435 (assembly GCA_010093785.1). NCBI lineage: Eukaryota > Fungi > Ascomycota > Dothideomycetes > Capnodiales > Capnodiaceae > Polychaeton > Polychaeton citri. Next base: position 60,351 of record MU003858.1, read on the forward strand.
AGACGGCTCTTGCTTGATTGATTGAGCGACCGGTCACGCTTGATTGATTGCGCTTGGTAGAAAGCCAGCGCTTGATTGATTGATTGATTGATAGAGCTTGAGTCTACAGAGATGCCTGGTCACCAATTTCGGCAATTTTGTCCTCAACTTCGTTAGTCGCTTCTATCGCACGTTCAAAGAGGCTTTCGTTTATAGTGATTACACCTGAACTCTGCCAACTCTTCAAGCACATGAGAGAAGCGACTGTGTCATCACTCATACGTTGTCGCCGTGCCGAGAGGGTGTCGCCGGCTTGGCTGAACAATCGCTCTGGCTCATCAGCCATGGCTAGTACAGCATAGATATCAAGCGCCATCTTGGCAAGCTGAGGCCAAATCTTTCGCCTCGCCAACCAGTACTCGATCGGAGAATCTGCTGAGCTGTACGAACGATCAGGTTGTTCGCTCAGGTACTGCTCGAGCTGATCAAGCCCCGAGTCTTCGCCATCAGACCACTCGTCCGCGGCATTTTTGACGCTCCTTCCACCGGAGTCGCTATCGGTCCCGGCTGAGTTTGCAGGTGTTAAGCCTGGCTTTTGCTCATAGTTGTGACGCCAAAGCTTGTCCAGCTCAGCCTTCCAGGTGCTTAGCCAATCCTCATGATCACTCCACCTGGTCTTGAAGTAACGCCACTTCATCCGTGGGTGCAGGACCACCGCAGCAACGTAGACCACATTATCGTCGAGCCGCTTGTAGTAGTCGTTGAGCTTCTGCCAGCCAGCATTGATGTTCGTGCTGAAGTGCTTCTCAGTGGCGATAAAGGTGATCTCCTCAGGCGAACTGTCTTCTGCTTTATATGCGCCCTCGCCGCCGTTCGGGCATCTGTGCTGCGCTTTTTGGTCGATGCGTCGCACAAGGCAGCTACAGCGTTTTAGAAGTTGCGGCATTTGGGCTGCTGATTCTTGACTATTATGCGGCAGGTGACGCTGACGCTGCTCCTCTAGATGGGTGAGCAATATCTCAGATTGAGGCAAGACTTGCCAGATAGCTCCTTGCAGAATGGTTGTTACCTTCTTTATAGGTTGCAGGATCTCATGGTATTCCTTGAGAACCTCCCAATCGTCCATATTGAGATGGTCATCGACGATCGATGGTCGTAGTGCTTTCTGCTTGCGGCGGCGAGCCACGTGCCAGTTGTCAGTCTCCTTCTCGATGAACTCATCGAGGGCAGGTTGCACATAAAGTGCTCGCTCGATACAGTCATCCATCGACTTCAATTACGTGTCGTTATCGTCCACAAGCTTGTACACCTCAGCTTCACTGGCCGGCCGTGTAGTGGCGACCAAACGGCGTTGGATATCTTCGAACTGTTCAATTCGTTGTGGGGACCTCTTGATGTACTTGACAATGTTGTGCAACTTGCCGCATGGCCCTTTACGCCGCCAGACGTCCATGTGCCGCGACTCTTCGTCTTGCGTGCGCAGAAGCTCAAGTTCGAGCGCATCCACATCGTTCCCGAAGAAGATCGATTGGGCAACGAGGTTGAGGATGTGACCTGAGCAACGAATCCACTTGCTTTTAGCACTGAATTGAAACTCCTCCGCAAGTGCCGATATGCAGGTAGCGTTGTTGCTAGCATTGCCCGTGATGAAGTAGCCCAGACAGTGGCTCAGGTTGTACTCTGCAATGATACTAGCAACAGTATCCGCTATGTTGGTGCCCGTATGCCTCCCATGCTGTCTTGGCAGACTCAGCAGCATGCTCGTCGGCTTGCCTTTCATGTCGATGAAGTGAGCTACAATGCCAAGTAGCGCGACGTTGCTCCCGGACGTCCACAAATCGAACGACAGAGAGACTTTCGTTATCGCCGACGCCAGAGTCTCCGTGATAACGCCGAGCTGCTGGTCATAAGCCTGAGCGATCTACCTCGATATCGAGGTCCGCGATGGCATCCGCGCTCGTGGGTTGGCATAGCCGATGAGTCGTCGCAGGTGAGGGGACTCCACCTTTTTGAAAGCGATGTTGTCGGCTACTATCCACTCCAAGAGCAACGCTCCGAAACCAAGCAAGTTGAAACCTGCGAGTGCGGTGTTCTCGACAGCAGTAACGGCATCATACCCGTTGAGGTACTGATCAAGCTTGCGCTTCTTCTTATGCTCGGGCGACGACGGTATCTCTCCTTCAGCACTGATCCGATGCTCTGCTTTCATGTGGTCACCTGCTCGCGTTGTTGGCTTGAGGGATTTAAACCAGTGCTTATTCGTGCTACGGCGGCCGTGGCATATCTTGCAAAGCCAATATTCCTCCCCGGTGTTGTCCCACACCCTCCAACCATGCTTCTGTTTCCACACCCACGAGTCTAGCCGCGAGCGATCGTTCTCGGGAATGCGAAACTTCTGCTTTGTCACATTGCGCCATACAAGACCCTCGTAGCCTGGTAAGTCATTCGGCATCGGCTGCAGAGGACGCTGTCGGCCGGTACTATCGCTATCGTCTGTCTGCTTCTGCCCGGCCGCATGTCAGAACCCCCCGGCAGCCCGTTAGACATGCTCTTTCGGCGTTTATTCGTTGCGGCCGGGACTTCGCGTCGCCACTGTGCGTCAGATACAGGGAGAGGATGTCACCGGTCGACAATGAAGGGCAGCATTGTCCAGAGACCGCCAGTCTATACCCAGGGCATGGACACGCGTCCCTCTGACAATGCATGCATTCGCGTCCAAGACAGCGACTGAATCTGCACGGACGCGACGCGAGACGCGTGGATTGCAGCTATATGCTTGTTCGTCAATCTCAATTTGCCGCCTTCCATGTGGTTCGCCGGCCTCGAGTGCGTGCGTGACATTACTCTGAGATTGACGGTAGAACCACATTGATCGGACTGCCTGCAGCGAAAGCTTCCAGGTTTGCTTTAAGGATAGCCTCTGAACCTTCAATCGTCTTTAACGAGTACCAGGCAATGTGAGGTGAGAGGATCAGGTTTGGTATCGATGGATCAATCAACGGACAATTCTCAGTCGTTGCGGGCTCGTGTTCATAAACATCTGTCGCCGCTCCACCGATCTGGCCCCCTCTCAGGGCTGCTGCCAGAGCATGCTCGTCGACAAGTGCACCACGCGAGATATTCACAAATAACGCGGTGTTATCCATGATCGAAAATTCCGCGGCTCCGAACATCCCGCGAGTGCTATCGTTGAGCGGTGCGGTAAGGATGAAAAGGGTACCCTGGTGTACCGCCTCGTCAAAAGGAGTGCGTCCGTCTCTGATCGTGCCGGAGCCCTTACGTTCGGAGATCAGCACCAGCATTCCAAGCGTCTTGCCCAGTTTTTCAACCATTTTCCCTGCAATACGTTAGTGTGCAACGCGATATAGTTATTATGGCTGGTCGGTCCGCCACGTACCGAGAGCACCGTATCCAACGATGACCAGTGTCTCCTGGCTGTTTGTCCTTGGCGGTGGGTTACCCAATTTCGCAAGGACGGCTGGATTTGGCGGCCATATCGTACCGCTAAGGGTAAGATCGTGCATCTCACCAATGCGACGACGCAAGCTGTAGTAAAGCGCAAGAGCGTGTTCGCTCACGCTTTCAGTGTTTTGCGCCGGGATGTGACAAACCTGATGCCATTCGTCAGTAGTACATTATGCTTCTATGCTGCCGCGGAGATGTACAGTTATTCCTTTTTCGTGAGCAGCCTTTTTGTCGATATGGTCCGAGCCTGTTCCGCAGGCGGAAATGAGTTGAAGTCGCGAAGCCGCCTCGATGTCTGTCCTGGTGACCTTGGCTAATCCTGTCGTAATCATGGTTGCGTCCTTGATACGATCAGGGAGCTCCTCGGGGGAGGTAGCATCATATATGATAGTTTCGCACTCGAAGTCGACTTGCGGGGGCACGATACAACTGTCGATTGCGACAAGCTTGTGTTTGCATGCCATGACTGTGTAACATTCAGAGTAAGAGTCTGGGTAGAGGCGTTGCAAGGTTGATTGGAATAAAAGTGAGGGAGCGAAAATTAGCGACGGTACCGGACGATACCGAGCATCATATAGCGATCCGGTGTCGGCCTTACATTCCTTTTCAAACAAGGCCGTTGCATGCTAAGCCGGGAAGTTATGTGAAGGGCTTCATATCTTCTAATTGGTACGTATAGAGAAAGGTGACTTAGAATCGGCTTGGCAGTCACTTTTCCGCGGCTCCTACCATAACACTACTTGGACCTCGAGACACACCTCGGCGGTCGCAAGCCATCGATTCTACTGTAGCAGGGATGCCGTTCTTTTGGGCGGCCTGTGCCAATCGTCGACAATTTGACACGAAGACCCTCTTATACTAGCGTTCGGCGCTTATTCTTCCTGAAGTAGAAAGTTCGGGCTTTACAGTTCGGAGACATCGTTGAAGTCTTATCCCTCCCGAATCTCCTCCTTAGAACACATATCGTCCTCCTCTCAGTCAATCACGACCCTTCTAGCAACACTAGTGAACTTGCTTTCCTGCTCAATGCCTTTCCGAGCTGCATCGCACAACGTGGAAATTCAGAGTATATACTCCAAGCACGATACACGAGCTTAACACAAAGTCCGACGGCGGGTCAGGCTTGATCGATCCCGTAAACTGCCAGACTACTGGTCGTAATGCAAGAACTTGTCCTTCACGAAGATCCATTCTCTGGAAACTGCTACAAAATTCGACTCACGGCATCACTGGTCGGGGCGAATATCTCAACTGTTAGCTATAATTTAGCAGCGGGTGAGACGAGAACCGCCCGTTTCTGCAGCACTATCGATGCAAATGGTCGTGTTCCTGTCCTACAGATCGGGTCCGAGACATTTCTCCCAGAAAGTAACGCGGCGTGCTATTACCTGGCTACGGGGACTAGTTTGGTGCCCGAGCACGATCGACTTCGACATGCAAATATGCTCAGGTGGATGTTTTTCGAGCAAAGTTTTATTGAACCCACCATCGGAACACTTCGATTCTGGTATAAAAGGATAGGCAAACACGACATGAGGGAGGAGGACATAGCAATGGTACCCAACAGACGAAAGCTGGCGGAAGATTCACTAGAGACTATGAATATTCATCTCGGCGGGACGAAATTCTTCGGTGGAGAAACGCCGGATCTTGCAGACGTTGTGCTTTTTGCATATACACATGTCGCGGAAGATGCTGAGCTTGATTTAAATTGCTGGATGAATGTCAAAGCCTGGTGCCAAAGATTGATGGACGAAAAATACTGTTCGCCATTACATATCTAGATTTAGAGACTATACTACTCTTTGACATATTTACTGTACGACAAGCGAATATGAGAGCTTGTCAAACGCCAAACACCCGCTCAATCTTCCAAGTCCACGTCATGCGCTGAATGAGTCACTAGCAAAATGAACTGGATTGCGGGATTTAAGACCTTTCAGCAATGAAAAGGCAAGTCATTTCGTGAGAAAAAGTGTATGTTTGAGCAAGAAGGGTGCAGTGAGGCTGTAAAACCTTCGCTCACCTGCTATATCAACCACAATAGAGATGCCAAAATAACAGCGCTTGAGTTGTGAACTACATATCCTGGCAGCATGCCGAAAGGACTCTACGACTCCTATTGCGTCTCAAATATTGACATCTTGTTGCAGCCTGTGGATGCTCATTAGCACGACGGCGGCGCTGCTACTCTTGCGGCTTCTGCACCGTGTCGAAAAAATTCGGAACAGATGTGGGAAAGTTGATAAGTCGCTCTGTAAAGTAAGTACGCCTTAGAGCGTCCCCAGATACGCTAAATAATCCGCCTATGGTAGCCTTCTAAGGACGCTTGCGATAGCTGAGCAAGACGCGTACATGGCGTACCGCTTTAGTCGTGGACTTGTTCAAGGCAAGATGCTCAAAAAGGCATGGAATTAGCTCGAGAACGACGCCGAGGTGATAGTCTCGTAATTGCTCGATTGTCTTCCACGTCTGCCGAAAAGCCTCAAATACCTGTTGCTCTCGAGCAAAAATGCAGCATTTAATTTCTGAATTTGTTGTTGTAATGAATCTCGCCCTGGTAACAGGTGGAGCAGAAATCTTGTCCTCGATGAATCAGCAAGGGCTCGAATTCGTCCACAAATGCCTCGACCTGCCCGCCTTTGCCATCTTCGAAGAAATTGAGAAATGAGTTTTTGATGGACGTGAGGCTACAGATGTCCAGCTGTCACGCGACAGATTTACTTCTCAGCTTGTCGAACCAAACCCAGTCCTCATGCAAAGATCCTCAGCCGACCATTCATAGTCAGCGCTTGATGGGATTCTGACTGTACCTCTTCACTTTCTGTGCACAGGAACCTAGAATGTTTCTGACAATTCTTGACCCATTATTCGAAGCTAAGTATGTACTTTGCTAGGTTCTCCTCACACAAAGTGCGCAGGAGTATAGGGATCGGAGATTGCCAAAACTGATGCATTTAGCAGCTTGGAGTCACCTCGGGAGGTCGATTGAGTTGCGTGTGTGTCGCTTGCAGACGAGATCGCTGGTTGTGGGCTAGCTGTTTAAGGTTCCGTAAAGTTATGTGTCGCATCACAGAAGCCAGTCTTGGAGCTCTGTTTGGCGGTAGTGCAATAGACTCGTTGAGTGATAGTGTGAGAGTGAAGTGTGTGATCGCGTGGTGGTGATGTTGTCTATTTATTCAGTGCCGGTCGTGCCTGGCTTGGTTTTACGAATGCGACTTGTAAGGATAAAGGATGATCAATAGCAATTACTTGCCCTTTATACAAGAAAAAGTGGTGTGGGATTTCTGGGAGTGCTACGAGACCTGCAGCATTCTAGTCGTGATCGTAATTGTCATCTACGTATCCACCAATGTATACTGCAGGTAGAGTTATTGCGTCCGGGCCCGAAAGCACAGTATAGGACCTTTCTTGGTCGAGGTGATATGCTCCTCAAGCTCAAACTCGACCGGAAACACTTCCTGTGTCTCCCATCCCTCCTTGCTATCCGCCCTGCGGACGTCGAACTGGTAGAGGAGCTGTGCTGCCGTGAGCATGATTTGAGCAAGCGCGAGTGGCTTCCCCACGCAGCTCCGTGGCCCAATACTGAAAGGGATGAAGGGTTGCGGCCCACCCAACTTCTCTTTATCCTCCATCGAGTGCAGCCAACGCTCCGGCCAGTACGTATCTGAATCCTCCCAATATCTGGGGTCGTGATGGATTGTGTAGGGAGCAACGCCGACTTCGCAGCCGGCGGGAAAGAATTCACCGCCGAGTATAGCACCCCCTTGATCCACCTCTCTCCACGCAGCGCTACCTCCGGGTGGTGAAATCCGTAGGCTTTCGTTCATGCAGGCGCGAAGGTATGCACACGAGTTCAGCTTCGGGCCCAGCTGAATCTCTTCTTTTGATGAAAACTTCGTGCGAATCTCCTCGATAGCCTTGCGATAACACCTTGAAGAGCCGGTGAGATAATGCATCAACGAGGCCAAGGTTGTGGAAGTGGTGTCAGAACCTGAGAATTGGCAGATGATGAGCTCAAGCAATGTTTTCATGCTGGACAAGAAGTCGTTCTAGGGACAAGGTCTTACCGGCTACAATGAAGGTCGCGGTCTCAGTCCCTAGCGCTGCACCCGTGAGTTCCTCACCCGTCTCGGGATCCTTGCAACTCTGAAGAAACGAGAAGATGTCTCTAGAGGCCACGCTTTTGCCCTGTAAGCGTTCGTAGAGTACACGACGAATGAATTTCGCAAATCTGCTGCCGGCGGCAGCTGATCTGGGAAACAGCATTCGATCGAGACGGCGAAACGTCAATCCGCTCGCCTGCGCAATGACGCTGAGTCGGATGTTTGCCTCCTCGATACATTCCATCACGTAGCGAAATCTTGGATTGTCCATGGTGTTGTAGTCGGCATCGAATGTCACTGCCATCATAGTGTCAAAAGCAAGATAGTTGACTGCGTTCAAGTAAGCGTCGAAGTAGGTACACAAGCATTGAACATCATACAGTAAAGGGACATGTCTAGAGGTGTCGTCCACTCCCCAAAAGCGCCATTTGCACGAATCACGTTGCAGAATTGGTCAATCCGCGATGCAATGGCCGGCTCGAAGGTTCGCAAGCTATTCTCCGAGAATGCTTGGCTAAGAATGCGTCGTCTTCCGGCGTGTTTAGACTTTTCGATCAGAGTAAGTGTGTTCGGTGCTTTGGACGCGAGAACCCTGTAGCCTTGGGCTTTTTTCACATTGTTGCCATGTCCGTGGATATCTGCATGGAGAAATCGCACGTTAACAAGATGGACCGTGATACAGGAATGGCGCGGGGGATATGTAGCCGAGACGTACCGTTCAGAGCTTCAGCCGAATTGATTAGGACGCGATTAGGTCCATAACGAACGCGGTTACCTATCGTCTCCAAAGTCAGTCTCAGTCTTGTGAGGAGTTGTGGACTTGTCTTGGCAAGATCTTCACCATGTAAAAGATGGCACCGGTACATGTCCTTGTGAATATCGCCCCTCCATGAGTGATATGCTGCGTACAGATTCGTGAACTTGGCCAACCAAGGACCCGGATATTTGGCTAGAGGATGGAAGAACAAAAGGTAGACAATGCTGCCGAGTATCTGCGGAATATTTAGTCGCGGCGCGAACCCGGTCGTGGGTTGGTATTCTCTGGGCCGGAAATGCTTACGTATAATGTGCAGCTGGCTAGCAGCACAACAAAAATCAGCGATATTCTGCCCATAGGAAATTGCAGAGTCAACTGAAGTGATGGGTAGGTTCGCAGGCCCCTTCTAGCTCTTGAGGAAGAGAGCAGTGCGATATACTTCAAAGAAATCGCTAACGGATAGCAGCAACATCCGTGCCCGCACCCACCGAGCCTGCAGGCCAACTCGGCGGCGTGCGTGTAGCTTCAGCCTCATCGGCGTACAGTCAGGACGCAGCATGCTCTCATGTCCGTCACGCATGATGCCGACGGTACTTTGCCCTTGTTTTGGACATGTAGCCTCTTCCGACGTTCCCGCAGCTATGTCCGAGATAAAGCACGCTCTCTGTTGCAGTCGTTCACCTTGAGGCCAGCTCTACCCTGAATCAATGATGCTACGGAGCGTCATTCAACTGGCGGCAAGTCTGAATGTCGAACTTTAGATGACTTAGTTTGATCGACAAGATCGCCGAGCACCAAAGGCAATGCCTTCACAGGTTACGCATTGTCTTGCGTCAAACACTCAACGTCTCCTCGTCCCAGTAATGTGTTCTACTGACTGGATTACGGATGTCCAATACTGTGCACACATGGAGGTAAGATCCCTTCGGAATTATTCGTATGACAAACAACCTTCTCGCTCGGTCCGGGCACTATGTATGTTTAATCGCCGACGCAGAAGTAGCTCACCGGATCCACTTCTCGTTTACTACACTTGGACTTGCTGGAGATGAGGTATCTGGTAGCGCCAAGAGAAGCGTTCAGCGGTTTCTATCGTTGATTAAACAGCGATCTGTAGGGTGCCGAGCATCGAACCCACGCGCTCGTCTTGCTTAGTATTGGTGACGGGGAAGCGCCTACCATTCATTATTTGTGTTTTATACTTGGCCACAGTCTTGGATGGCCGACTTTGAGCCTTTTTTGCACATCGATACACAGACCTGCTACTACCGTGTCGTTTTCTGCTCCGTCATCGTCCACACTGCCGTTCCCTTGCTCTGGCGCCAGGTCTGCCGCGTAGACTTTAGACCACATTCACGTCTGATCCGTCCTTCTAACTGCTCGGTTGGGCTCCCTTCGTGAGCTTCGTTACCATGACCCGCACGCCTGCGCAGATGCAGAATGGCGACGAATCTGGCTCGTTTGAGCCCGTAGCAATCATTGGAATGGCCATGCGACTACCGGGAAGAGTCTCCAGCGCTGAAGAATTCTGGGACCTGTTGGTCCAGAAAAGAAGCGGGATGTGCAACGTGCCCAAAAACCGCTTCAACATCGATGGATTTTACCATCCGTCCGGCAAGCCCGGAACGATCTCTCAGACTCAGGCATACTACCTCGAGAATATCGACATCGAATCTTTCGACTCCAGTGTGTTCTCCATCACCAAGAAGGAGCTTGAGCGCCTCGATCCGGAGCAGCGACAGATACTACAAGTTGCATACGAATGCATGGAGGACAGCGGGGTGACCACTTGGCGCGGCAGCAAGCTTGGCTGCTACATCGGTACCTTTGGGGAAGACTGGCAAGACATCAACGCAAAAGAAACGCAGCATAGAGGCGGGTGGCGAGGTACCGGCTGGAGCGACTTTGCGCTAAGCAACCGTGTTTCGTACGAATTCGATCTCCGTGGCCCCAGGTCGGTTTCGCCCCAAAGAAGAAAACGTGGAAAAAGCTGACCACGTAGTTGGTAAACAGTATGACCGTGAAGACCGCTTGCTCTTCGTCACTCGTCTGTCTAGACATGGCGTGTGCGGCCATTCGTAGCGGGGAATGCGACGGAGCCTTAGTAGGAGGCACCAGCCTTATGTTTTCGCCGGCCACGTGGCATTCGCTCCATGATCAAGGATTGCTCTCTCCCACGGGTGAGTGTCGGACCTTCGATGCTGCCGCCAATGGCTATGCACGTGGCGAGGCCATCAATATGATCTACGTGAAAAAGCTCAGCCATGCTATCCGAGACAAGGATCCCGTTCGTGCTATCATCCGCGGAACATGTGTCAACACCGACGGTCGAACCCAAGGCATGACCACCCCCAGTACTGCATCACAGGCGGCACTTATAAGACAGACCTACAAAATGTCCGGTATCGAAGACATGTCCCAAACGGCCATTTTCGAATGCCACGGCACTGGGACACCGGTTGGTGACCCGCTGGAGACCGCAGCTGTAGCAGCCTGTTTCGGGGAGAAGGGTGTGATTATAAGCGGGGTACAGTCACTGGCAACCTATTCTTTTGAGCCCCTGACCGACCTGCTGACTTCCATAGGTCAAACCCAACGTCGGGCATGCGGAAGGTGCAGCAGGTATCACGAGTGTGATCAAGGCTGTTCTTTGCTTAGAACGTCTGATGGTTCCTCCCCAGATCAACTTCAAAAATCCCAATCCGAAAAGTGAGCGTATCGAGCGAGGCGGTTAAGCACGAAGCTGAAAATATTCCCAGTTGCCTTCGACAAGTACAAGCTTCACGTCCCAACGGAGGTCGAAGAATGGCCTAAAGATCGCGCTGAGAGAGTCAGTGTGAACTCGTTTGGTATCGGAGGCGTCAATGCTCATGTATGTTCTCGATGGTCGAACAGTCGCATGGAGGACTCACGAAGCCACAACAGGCCATTATCGATTCTCCCGCACAGATCGGCCTTGAGTACAAGGATCCAAGAAGCAAAGTCGACCCCAAAGTATCCCTTGGATGTACAAATGGGGAGGGTAGGAGAGCCGATGGCGCTCACGAACCTTCTCACAGTACCTCGAACGGAACATCTTCCCCAGACGCGAATGGTGATATCCCACCTCGGCGGTCAACAAATGGAGACTTCGGTTGTTCCAGAGGTGTTAATGATGAAAGTGCGAGGCACAAAGAGAGCGACCCAGGTCTACTGCTTTTTTCGGCCTACAGCGCTGCCACAATCGCTCCTCAAGTTGAGGCTTTCAAGGCTTTCGTGATAAACAGCGAGGCCACAGTTACTGACCTGGCTTACACACTGGCAAACAGGAGAGAGCGAAAACCATTTCGCTCGTATGCGGTGACAGCAGACAAAGGTTGCTTCGAGATCTCCGCAAGCATAGGTGCACAAGCCCCTCAGCCACGGATCGCCTGGATCTTCACGGGACAAGGAGCACAATGGCCTAGTATGGGTAAGGAATTGATTGATACTGATCCCGTGTTCCGTGCCACGATCCGAAAATTGGACAGGTTCTTACTGACGTTACCTACACCACCACCTTGGAATATTGAGCGTAGGTTGAAGTTTGCAGACTTGATCCGAAACGGAGTCCATGCTTACAAGTTTTGCAGAGGAGTTACGAAAGACTGGTTCCGAGAGTCGCGTGCACCAAGCAGAGTTCGGCTATCCTATGTCAATCGCTATACAGGTGGCGCTCGTCGATGTCCTCCGGTCTTGGGGACTCGTACCTGACCTGATCGTGGGTCATTCTTCTGGTGAGATGTCGGCAGCGTATGCTAGTGGCGCGATGACTGCCGAAAGCGCTATGGCTGCCGCGACCTTCAGGAGCTTGGACAACGCATCGCCCAGCAAAGAAGGCTCTATGGCAGCCATCGGGCTGGGCCGTCATGAAATCTCACCGTATCTACTACCCGGGGTGGTGATTGCCTGTGAAAATAGTCAAAGCAGTGTTACTTTGTCTGGAGACAAGAACGTGGTTGAAGAAGTCACGGGAGCGGTCAAGATCGACCGCCCAGAGGTTTTGGCCCGCGCACTGCGGGTCGAGAGGGCATATCACTCCCGTGAGTCCTCGTTCGCAGACGGTCAGGAGACAAACTATGCACTGACAGGATATATTCAGCTCACATGCAAGAACACGGACCATCGTACGAAGAACACCTGAGACCCTTCGTACGTAGTGTTGAACCGAAGATCCCTTTCTACTCCTCTGTCACCGGCAAGCGATTGACCGGCGAAGGGTCCCTCGAAGCTTCATATTGGCGACAGAACATGGAGAATCCGGTTCTATTCAACTCTGCGCTCCGCGCATCTTTGCGCGACCAAGACGGGAAAGTGGTTTTGATCGAAATCGGACCTCACCCAGCCTTGGCAGGTCCGATTGGCCAGATACTTCGTGAGGCTGGTCGCACAGACGACGTTCACATTGGGACCCTCAAACGGGGCGAAGGGTGTCGCCAGAGCATGCTTCATCTTGCAGGCAAACTCTTCCAGCAGAACATCGACCTTGACTTCGAAGTCCTCTGCCCACCTGGCAGATTTGTCCAAGAAGTTCCGCGGTACACTTGGGTGCGAGATACAAGTCATTGGTTCGAACCGCGTGTCGCGCGAGAATGGAGATTCCGTCAGCATCCCCCTCACGAGCTTCTAGGGGTAAGAGTGACTGAAGCTGCGAGCGAGCCGACATGGAGGAACATGCTTGCTCTGGACGACGTGCCGTGGCTTGATGGTCACCAAGTCAGTGGACAAATACTATTCCCCGCTGCAGGATACATTACAATGGTTGGAGAAGCTGTCAACCAGTTGGAAGGCGAAGCATCTTACAGTGTTAAAGATGTCAGGATCGCAGCGGCTCGGGTACTTGACGCCGATAAACCTGTCGAGATGCTGACGTCTCTCAACCCTATCATGCTGGATAGCTCTGAGACTTCACCGTGGTACAGTTTTACGATCAGTTCGTTTGACGGTACGAAGTGGATAAAAAATTGTTGGGGCGAAGTCCGGGCATCGTTTGATAGATCCGTGGCCTTTCCTACAACATCAGCGCCATCAACATCGTTCCCTCGGGCCGTGGATGCGGCGAAATGGTACGGCCACTTGACTGAACTTGGGTTCAATTATACGGGCCTGTTCAAAGGCATGCACTGTATAACAGCTTCTGCAAGCAGCACCGAAGCGTCTGCCTGCGCTTCAGAACAGGACCAACCACACAGCGGGGGATACTCGGTCCACCCCGCTGTCATTGACCAATGTTTCCAGCTTTTTACGGTGGCTGCTGCTCGTGGGCTGCGAAGAAACATACGGCAACTGGCAGTGCCCGTGTTCATAGGGGAAATGGTTGTTACTCCTGCTGCATTGCCCATGACTGTGAAAGCTACTGTTGAAAGCATGTGCCGCGGGTCTTTCACTGGACGCATGACTGTCCAAGCCGCCGGCTCTCAAATCCTACATCTCAAGGACTTTCGTACATCCGCTCTGACGAGCGCCGACGAGGACAAAGAAGAGCTTCCGTTGATCTCCCACATCCAATGGAGACCTTGCAGCGATTTTGTGGACTTGGAGAAGTACATGCAGATGACACAACCAAAGGCAGAGGAATGGCATTCGTTGGAAGAGCTCGCCCTGTTGTGTTCGATGGATCACGTAGACCAACTCGAGATTCTAGACGACACACCGAAACACCTCGTATCGCTTGTCGAATGGATGAAAACTTTCACCCAACGCTTCCAGTCGGGATCGAACATCTTCGTTTCCAAAGATGCATATCGCAGCAATCTCGATGCATGTCGACGACGGCAGAGAATCCAGGAGTTAGTTGGGAGTATAACGTCAGCTGCTTGTATTGCCTACGCTACAGCGATACATCGACTCTTCGAGTCAGCACCTGCAATATTCCGCGGCGAGAAACACCCACTGCATGTGCTACTGGAAGATGATGTGCTCACAGATCTATACAACGCTGGGGATCTGCTTGATTATACCGGGGCCATCCAACTCGTCGGTAACACAAATCCAAGGTTGCGAGTGTTAGAGGTCGGCGCCGGTACTGGAGGAACGACTAGTAAGGTCCTGAAAGCCCTGCTCACATCGTATGGCGAGCGACTGTACAGCAAGTACGTTTTCACCGATGTGTCTTCGGGGTTCATCAATACCGCAAAGGAGAGGTTTGCCGATCACGAGAACATCGAATACGCCGTTTTCGACGCCAGCAAAGACCCTGTCCAGCAGAATTTCCAGCCCAGCAGCTTCGATCTTATCATTTGCAGCAACGTAAGTCACATGTGTCATGTCCGTCGGGCGCCGGCGAGGCTGCTGACTTGCTTGGCTAGGTCGTTCACGCTACACCGTCTTTGAATACAACACTCAGCCATCTTCGAGCCTTGCTGACTCCTGGAGGTCGCGTTTTCCTGTCAGAGCTGTGTCCAGGTGAGTATTGACTTTGCTGAAACGCCGATCTCCTCCAAAAGATTCCTTCTGACTGTTCTCGCAGACTCGAAATTCATCAACTACATCATGGTAAGCAGGGATCTAATCCCGCGCTGAATCTAACCCTTCCGTGGTCTGAAGTCTAGCGATCTCGTTGACCTTAGCTAACATGTCACTATTCAGGGCTTCCTCCCCGGGTGGTGGCTCGGGAACGAGGACGGCCGTGCGGAGGAGCCTTATATTTCGCCTGAGAGCTGGATTAACGCTTTGACCGCTGCGGGATTCGAAAAGCCTGACGCTGTTAAACGTGATACCGTGGTCCCATATACAGCCAGTGTAGGCATTCTTGCCTCGAAATCAACCAGAGTGGTCAGGCCACCAAGCCTGTCGCTGCTGTGTCGAAGCCCTGGAGCTCCCTACGTCATGGAGATGCAACGGGCCCTGGACCTTCTTGGTGTACATGTTGACATCGTTCAGTTTGGTCGACCACTGCCTGCTCAAAATGTAATTTCGCTGCTGGATCTTGACGAGCCTCTACTACACGATATGACGGAGGAGACGTTCAACACTCTGGTCGGATATCTCAAATCTCATGACGCGAAACTATTCTGGATCACGCGAGCCTGCCAAGTGGACTGTCATGATCCAAGAGCATCGATGATGCTTGGTCTCGCGAGGACGGCCCGCAAGGATCTCACTGCCAAAATCTTCACGATTGAAATCGATAGTGTGACCCCGCCGTCCACTGCAACCGAAGCGGTTGCCAAGATCGTGATGAGGTCTGACACGATTGAGACTGAGCAAGATGACACTGATCCTGACTACGAATATGCGATTTCCAATGGCGAGATCCTTATTCCCCGAATTCATTGGACCACCCAGTCTGCGTCGTTCAAGACAAACCGTAACCACGTCGATGCTGTCCTGCGTAAGCGATTCAGTATCAGAAAACTCGGCTTACTCCACACGATTTGTTGGGAAGAAGAAATGGTCCAAGACGTTGGGAATGGAGAAGTTCGTGTCGAAGTCAAGACCGCCGGTCTGAATTTCAAGGTCAGTCTTTCTACGCAGGCGCTTCAAGGTTGCTGCATATGCTGAAACTTGTGTGTATTGTAGGACTTGATGATCTCTATGGGAGTCATCAACGACAGTCCAGATCAGATAGGTCTCGAAGGGGCTGGCATCATTCTAGCAGTGGGGCCTGATGTCCAGGATTTTGCCGTCGGCGATCGCGTGATGTACATGGGATCTGGCTGCTTTTCCACTCATAAGACTATGAAAAGTACTTTGGTCGCCAAGATAGCTGACACCGTAGGATTCGAGCAAGCAGCTGCAATTCCTGCTACATATGTTACAGCGCTTCTGGGCCTGGTCGATAAAGCCAACCTGCAGCCATCCCAGGTAAGCACTAGACTGATCGAAAATCGGGTCAACACAAACGACTGACAGACCTCTACCAAAGACTATACTCATACATGCTGCATGTGGCGGTGTCGGATTGGCAGCTCTCCAAATAGCGCAAATGATTGGCGCAAAAGTAAGACTGCAATGTTCCGCAATACAATTGCAGAGATACTGAGCTAAGGACAGGTATACTGCACCGTGGGAACTGAAGCCAAGGTTCAATATCTCATGGAGAACTACGGCCTCAAGCGTTCCGAAATCTTCAGCTCTCGGGATTCGTCGTTTTATATGGGTATCATGAGTGCGACAAACAATCACGGCGTCGACTTAGTGCTCAACTCCTTGACCGGAGAACTGCTCAATGCGTCTTGGGCCTGCGTCGCTGACTATGGTACTATGGTCGAGATAGGCAAACGGGACTTTCGGCGACGTGCGAAGTTACCAATGCAGGCGTTTGAGCAGAATCGCACGTTTATTGGGGTCGATGTCGGACAGTTAAGCCTGCAACGACCTCAGGTAATAGCGGAGTATGACCCTCCTGACATTTATTCCGTACAAGGACCCAGCGGTTGACTGACTCGATACACTCCAGTTTGATGAGACGTTCTACCGACTTGATCGCTACAAAGAAGCTTCGCGGTCCTCCTATCGACAGCGTGTTCCCAGCCTCACGAATTCGGGACGCCTTCAGGAGTATGCAGAGTGCGAATCACATCGGCAAGATCATCGTTGAAATGCCCGATGATCCGCGTGACTTGGAGTCGGTACCCGCTAAGCCAGTGCCGGCGTTCCGTTCAGATTGCAGCTATCTACTAGTCGGCGGCCTAGGCGGCCTCGGGCGCTCTGTGGCCACATGGATGGTAGAGAACGGAGCCCGCCACTTGATTTTTCTGTCCAGATCTGCCAAGCAAGATGCGGATACCCAAGACTTCCTCGAGGAGCTGCAGTCTCAGCAATGCACGGTTCAAATAGTTACCGGGAGCGTTGTCCAAAAGGATGATGTGCAAAGGGCAGTCGACTCTGCCATCAAGCCACTGGCTGGGGTGCTTAACATGTCAATGGTTCTGAAGGTTTGTCCGCCCTACAAGTCGGTCACAGCAGGCGATTTGCGCGGCGGCTAATTAAGGTGTGTGTAGGATATCAATCTCAGAGAGATGACCTTCTCGGATTGGAACGCAGCCGTCGAGCCAAAAGTTCAAGGCACGTGGAACTTACATCATGCCGTTTCGTCTTCTAGCTTGGACTTCTTCATTCTCTTCTCGTCGTGCAGTGGCTTGATTGGGAACAATGGTCAAGCGAACTATGCGGCAGGCAACACATTCATGGATGCATTCGTGCAATACCGCCACCGCCATAATCTCCCCGCATCAGTCATTGACATCGGCGTTATGGCCGAGGTGGGCTTTGTAGCTCGCACAGCTGGGCTCGTAGAGCGCCTTGAAAAGACTGTGATGCGGCGGTTGAACGAATCTCAGTTCCTGGACGCACTGCTGTTGGCCAAGGAGAGGTCGCATCTGTACAGGGGCCCATCGAATGGCATGAACGGGTACGAAAACCCAAGTCAGCTTGTCCTTGGTCTTGCTTCAAGTACACCAATATCCTCGCCCCAGACCATGGTCAATTGGAAGCGAGACCGCCGCATGAGCACTTACTTCAACCTTGAGCAATCAAGCGATATCTCGACCGGTCATGCAGGGAAGACTGACAGCCTCAAGAATCAGCTCAAGACAAGCGATCTGTCCACAGAAGAGAAGACCAAGATGATTGCGAAGTCCTTGGGTATCGCCCTGGCAGATTTCCTCATCAAAGACCACGACCTCCCCTTGGACAGGCCACTAGAGAGTATAGGCGTGGACTCCCTGGTGGCCCTGGAAGTACGCAACTGGATCCGGCAGCAGGTCGGCGTGGAAGTCTCGACGATATCAATTTCCCAAAGTCCTTCAATCATGGCCCTAAGCGGGGAGATTCTAGCAGCTCTTGCCAAAGTGTAGTTGATTACTGCCGTGCGGTCTACTCCACCAGAAGAGATCAGAACCAACCTCAACATACAAGTCAAAGGCTGTTGCAGGTCAAGGCACTTTGGATCGTGATGTACTTTAGGCGAGCCAGACCTACACGGCAGATAAACATTGCACAGCAAGAGACTTATATTGTCGAAGTCCAGTCGTACAACAGCGCGCGAAACCTTGGCCTAGAGGTTCTGGATGGTCAGGAAGTCAGGCCCGTCGCTCTGCGCGTTTGTGGCGATATGGTCATCGGATGTAGCGTGATTGAACGGATATCGAGAGTATTCCATGAGACAATCTAAGTGCTTCTGAGGTGCGCCAACAAGCATGACGTCTCGCTCAGTTTCGCATAATGCCCACAGTACCCAGGCTGGGGACCTCTGCGCTCAGCGGCAAATGGACGGAGGTGATTTGCATTGGACATGAGAAATTATTCAGGACTGCTCCACCCACGCCTCCTAGTCCACAAGGCGACGTGGTCACTTGTTGTGTGAGAGGCTGTACTCGCCGCGTTCAGGATTTCGTGACGAAGCTCATCGTGCTACAAGAGTTGTTTCGCAAGCCAATCGTCCATGAATGCGCATCTCCATGCCGATTCTTCGTCCCGGAACGGTACCCGTAACACAAAGGTTCTTAACATTTTACTAGTAGAGCAAATTTAATCGGCCCTTATCTTACCTGCTAAGTCTTTACGTTTGTAGTACCTATACTTGTGATCTAATCCCCAGATGGCAATCATTTTTGGTATTACCTAGATATATGGTATTAGTACTAAAACAGTTTGCTTACTGCTCGTAGACTATTACGGCCGCCTATACGCCACTAAGTTTAAGCAGGCCCTTACTAACGCTCAGGATAATAGCCGATACCTGTTGTTTGTCGCCGTCGGCAAATATACTAGCCCTACTAACGTAGTAGTACTAGCGATAGTCTGTCAGCTACGCCAAATCTAGCTATACATCTACTAGCAACTGCGCACGCCGGATATATATCCCGGGACGGAATGACGCCGACGTCTCCGCTAAGCTATGTAGACTGTACTAGCGTAACAGAGCCTACCGGTACGCTAGTGCTATTCCAACGATCAGCAGCATATACTGCGGCATTAGTGTACGCTGATATTCACAGGTTACTAACCAGTCTGTTACTATTGCATCTCCTACGCCATCTTCTGCCATCCGTTTGCTATAGACACGCCATTTACTTGCCTAATGGATCTGTACGATCAAACACCAGACAGTAAGCATCAGTAGACCGTTCAACTGGAAGTCCTAGCACTGAGAAATCACTTAGCTCTAATAGGACTAATTCTATACATCGGTTTTACTGGCTTCGACAACTCATTCGAGTATTGTTCCCAGATCGTCGAGTCGTGCATCGAACCTTATAGAGGACTACCATGGGGACCACAACTACAACGCTGTCTTCGTCGCCCTTGCAGATCAGCCGCTGTTCCAATGGGAAGGAGTAGATGTCGTGAGAAGTACGCAGGCTTTTTCGGCAAGACGTGTGACTATCCGGTCCTTGCAGATTTTTCGGGAAACTGTGGATTCTGGCGGATGCCTCCTGAGGTGCGCCACATTGTCTATCTCCATCTCTTCGCTGAATGCACGTTTCACGTGAATTCTACTGCACACGGAGGGTTGTCTTTCGGCAATCGTTCTCGAAGAGATGTGAAAGAGAGCGTCCCATGCAGCTATCCTCGGAGTTCGACTACCTGCCTACCTCTACTCCTGACGTGCCGTAACATTTTTGAAGAAGGCGTCAAAGTTCTCTACAGCTCTACAAGATTTATCGCCACATCTTGTATCGCGGCCATGCAGCTTTTTGAAGGCTTGGATCAGTCAAGAGGCCTACCAGCCATCCGTGAACTTCGTCTGCCTATAGATATGCCGAAGCACCCTCATACAAACTGGAATGCGAGACGAGACTGGCACGGCTTGTTCCGCTTCTTGTCCACACGGATGACCGGACTTCGAGACCTGCGCCTGGATCTCGAGATAGCCCAACTGACGAAGAATACAATTTTAACAGAGAGTAATGAAGACGGAGCGGAGTGGATTGGACCGGTCGTTGAGCTTGCTCGCACGGCGAACAAGAACCGTCGATGTACTGTTCGCATAACGTTGAGATTCGGATTGGTGAATGAGCATGAAGACGAAAAGGAGCTAGAATATTGTTTGGATCAGAACGAGGATGAGACGCATGATCTAGTGAGCCGAATAATCCATCGAGATATTCAGGGACATTATCAACACACCTTGTGTATTGTGCTTACTTAGTCTGACTACCCAAAAGGACTTATCACTTTGGTACCGAACGTTCAAGCTAGACAATTTGGTAAACGCAAATCAACTACAGAGACAAAGTCTATCAAGGTGACTACTATGACCGGCTGTACCTTTTTTGATTATTTTTCTTTTGATCATATTGTATACAAGCTATTTAGCTTATGACAAGTCTAGCTCTAAAACAACTTCTTGTTCCCTTTTTATGCTCTCGCCTTGTACTGGCCTCTGCACTCCTGCTCGCCGTCCCGGCTTCATCAAGACGCCATGACTTTTGGGCATTGAGCCCTTCTACTGTCCTGTCTTTTGAGTTGGTGCCTCCTGTCTTAACTGCTGTCCCGCTCTTCAGCCTCCTCCGTTCCATCCTCTCGACCCAGTCGATTAACGTCCCACTGATCAAGCCTGTCCTGATCTTCGGCTTCCATCCTCTTACCTACTGCTGTAGCACCGATGAACTGAAGTATTGCTTCGACCGCACCTTCTCCAAAGAGGCACTGCAGGCCCTTTTCATCTTTCCGTGCGGATATCTCGATCTTCTTGTGTTTCAGGCTTTTAAGCGTTACTTCTCGCTCTCGTCTCCATTTGCGACACTCGATCATCAGATGAGTAACGCTCTGTCTGCTACCGCTACACCACCAGCAACGAGCGTCCTGAGCCTTCTTGATCCTTAGTAGGTGTACTCCAGTTACTGCATGACCTGCCTTTAGCTGCAGGTACCGTGCCGTTATTGACTTTCTTCCTTCACTGATGTGTTTGCTGCTCCTCACTGATTGCTGCCGCTTCCCTTTGTCAGATTGTGCTGCGTGAGACAGGGATGCAGATCGCATCTCCTCAGGTTGTCGTTTCGCTGCTTGTCCTATAGCAGCACTTACCACCTTGCTGCCTTCCACCTCGTTGTCTGCTGGTAGTAATAACAAAGAAACTTTCCACCCTCCCTCCTGCACTTGTCTAACTTAGCGCTCAATGTGTCGAATTACTGGGAGGGTCCAATGTTCTGCCTTTCCGATAGCTTCAAAGGCTTGCTGCGACTCCGTTATAATCTCCGCAGCCTGAAGTCCAGGGTCTATAAGCCTTCAAACGTGCGCATCCGGGGAATGCGACGCATTCCAAGTGTGCGAAATGCGGCAATTTGGGTAATCTGCGGGGATACGACGCATTCCAAAGAAGCATAATTGCGTAGGATAGGGATTTGAGGCTAGGTTTCATACATACCTGTGATTTCTCAGAGGAACCATTAAAAACACCGGTGGTTCTGCATAGCAGGAGAGGTTCTGCTTAGCAACGGAGGCTGTGCATGTCACTAGAAGCCATATATAGTAGGAGGGTTTCTTACTTTAAGGAAACTTCGCTCAATAAGAGCGGACTTTAATCTAGTCTTAATAGCTACGTTTTGAAAGTCAACTATAACTAACACTATTAAAAACAATTTGACGACTAATCAGAGATTGTCTCTATATTGCTCTTTACTTAAGTATATAATTATATATCTTATTTGAAAGCTAATGCTAATATTATATTTTATAAATAGAGAATGTTGTTATTACTACTTTTTTACTAAGCTATTAATTATTAATAGTAATTATTAGTATTATTTTCTAAAATATAGTACTAAAAGTATTAGATTAGTATTACGTAGATTTTTAAGCTTTCTAGGCTTAGTTTTACCTTTAAGCTTAGAAGCTTTTATTGAAGATATTTTTATTTTTATTTACAGATCCTATTATTTAAGCAAAGCTCTATCTATATACGTTTAAACCATGTTTATATCTTATTCCTAGCGTTAGTTATAGCTCTTAAAAGACAAGGCATCTTGTAGAAAGAATTGTCACACTCTTCTATAAATAGCATTACGCGCTTTTTGTAACCCTATGCACTTATAACCCTAGCCTAAAATGGATAAGCGTAACAATTCATTGATACATGTTGTAGTATTATTATAAATACTTTAGTGAAATGTATTTATAATAGTTATATAGACTTGTATTACTATATATAATACTACCTAAATAAGGTAGACTAATATCTAGTAATATAGAGAGTAATCCTTAGTAAGAACATAGGCGTGTACAAGCAAGGAGGCGGCAGTAGGCTCGCTGCAAACGCTTATAAAGGGGCAATAGCAGTACTTAGTAGGCAAACTAATTAATACTATTAAGAGTCATAAGCTACTTTAGTTATAGTAAGAGCATTATAAACTTGACTTATATATCTATAGAGGCAGAGGCTACTACACCTACTCTACTATAGATAGGTCTTAGACTATAGGGTTTGACTGTTAGTCAAGATCTAGTAGCTGCGACCTTACAAAAAGACACTTATAATGTTAAGGAGGATTTCTAGTAGTAGACTAGGTTAGTACATTATTAAACTATAGTAGAAAGAGTAGGCACTATATTACTATATAAACAATTTTAGATAGTAAGATCTAGTGTAAGCCTAACAGCTACTACACATGTAGTGCAATCTTAGTAGTAACTAGAACCCTTATAGACCGTTTAGTAGTTCTAAGTAAGGGAGTAAGGTAGTAATAGTAATAACTACATCTACATTAATAGAGACTAGGCATAGGAGGCAAGCCATTTATATGCTTAAACATAGTTATAGCTTATATAATACTTCCCCTCCCTCCTACTATCTAATCCCTTCATAGCGGACCTTTCTAGTTATGCTAGTCAGCCTTCAGATCTACAACAATATGCTATAGCATCTAATCTCGCTCCTAGTAAGTGTAAGAGCTGTCTATCTACTAATTGAGACCTATAGAGAGAAGGCCGTAGCAGTCCTATAGAAAGCTATAGCCGGGTCTTAGTAGGGCTATCTATGTTAGGTGTTAGAAGTAAGGACTTGCTAGGACGAGGGCAGCTTCGAATGTACTTACTAGGTCTAAGTAATAGAGAATTAGAGGCTATTGACTATTATAGGAGGGTCTAGGGATCCGCCTAAGATAGGTTATACCTACGAGTAAAAGGAGTAGAGTAGTTGATAATAGAAAGGTGTAACAGAGTACTAGGGATACTGTAGGGTAGAACCTATAATACTGTTGTATCTATAACATAAGTTAAGCACGAAGCTCCTATTTACTAAGGGAAGATCTATTCCTATATACTATTGCTTTGTGTATAGTTAATGTGCTACTCCGCTGCTCTATATGCTCTATAAACAGATCAACAGATTAACAGATTATAGAGCGTAGCTCCTACATCCTATAGAGTACTCTATAGCTACATGACCTAGTTATATGCAGGAATTCCTCTAGTTATAGGTTCCGCTATAACACTATCCCCCTTCTAGTAAGCGCGTCCTAAGCTTACTTAAGGTCTAGAATTCCTACTATGTTACTGCCTATAGCCGTCATAGCTTCCTATTATGCCTAAAACTCCTCGTTGTAGTAGTACTTGACGTCGTCTAGATTTAGCTAATCTTATTAATGAATTTAGCGACAACATAGTAAAGAAGTGTAGTAACTACAAGAAACACAAACTAAACTATAAGGTCTAT